>VIIQ02000045.1:0-179588 GCA_007449985.2 Desmodesmus armatus
CTGAAGCCACGGCTGGGGCGTTGCAAGGAGCTGCTGCGGAGGATGATGCAGAGCACAAGCTGCCGCCAGCTATGCAGCAGTTCATTGGACAGCACACACAGCAGCAGCGGTACATAACATGGCTTGGGCGCAGCAGCAGAGCCGTATGGGGCTTATGCAGCTTACATGACAGGCATGGGGTCTGCTGGTTCCAGCTACTGGCCCATGGGCGGCTCGGCAATGCAGCAGCCAATGGCAGGCTGCCACCCTCTCACACACCGCTGGCTATCACTGGTGCAGTTGGCGACAGCACCGGTGAACAAGCAGCAATGATGGTGCTGCCGGATGCAGGCGGGTATGTGAGTGAGGAGCAGCAGCAGGAAACAATGCACTTTGGGCCCTCTTTCTGTTATGTGGGCTTAGCAGACTGGCAGCAGGATCTGGCAGGTGGGCTCTTTGACTCAACGGGACATGAGTATGCACTGGTTGGGACACGTGCACAGGCAGGAGCTGGTGCAGTGCAGCAGGGGGGTTGTCAGGCAGCCTGTGCCCAAGGGCTTCCTACCACCCTCAGCTCTTCCTACAGACCTGAATGCCATGCGTTCCATGCCACGCATCACCAATGCACTGGTTGCTGGCTTAGGAGAGCTGGACGGCACCAGCAGGGGGCTACTGCACACGCTGCTTGACATTCAGCGTTTTGGGCGAGCAGGGTATCTGCTTTTGGAGACCTTCTGGGTGTGCAGGAGGCTGGTGGAGCACATGGTAGCAGCAGTGCACAGCAGGGAGGGCAGCAGGCTCTGCAGGAGGCAACAGCAGCAAAGGGTACTGCCAGCATGGTGTCCAGCAGCAGTTCTGGGCGCTGTGGCCCTGTTGCAGCAGCGGCGGCAAGCAGCCGCAGCCTCCTGGAGTCAGTCATGCTGCAGTATGGCTTCAAGCCAGTGGCAATCGATTACCCCTACGCCAGTCAATGCCTGTGACGCTGGACTTCCTGGTGGGCACGAACAAACAGGAAGGATTGACACTAACAACCCCGATGGCGTGATGTGCTAGTAGATATGGCGTTCCAGGACTCAGGTGCCACACTGCTGCTGTTCACTGAGGTGGCTTGTGGCGAGTGGGGTACTTACATCTTCAGAACAAATCAGGTGCCGTCTGTCAAGGGCATTGATGGGCTGCCGTCCAAGAAGATTATCGGCAGGACAGGACCGCTGGTTCTCACACTTGCCAAGGGACCCCACTGGCAGCAGTCCTGCCCGTTCCGTGTGCTTGGGTGCTGGAGGGAGACGCGGGTGGCATGTTTAAGGTGTGCTTGGACAAGAAGACACTGCTGCCGGTGTTTGGGTATGTGGATCCAGCCCTCAACATGCTATGCTTCCGTCCCAAGGCAGCACAGGGCAGGCTTGACATTATACACGGCATTCCCGTGCGTGGCTATGTCAAGAACGGCAACAGCAGCATCAGCAGTGGCAACATGGCGGCTGCCACCATCTGGGAGGAGGACAGCAGGGACACAGAGGAGCTTGAGGGCTCAGCAGCAGCAGTGCCGGGCATCAACTACAGGCCGTTTACTGCAGAGGAGAACACTCTAGCCAATGCAGAGCTCGAACGGCTGCTTCAGGCAGGAGTTATCACAGAACTGGATGCTGGGCCATTTGAAGTGAACGATCGCTGGTACTTGGACCACCTGGGCCTGAATGGTGGTGTGCCACAGCAGGTGCAAGAGGACTGGACAGCAGCAGCTCCACTGGGTCAACCGCTATGCCTGAGCTGTGCACAGGCAGTGACAGCGACAGTCTCCCAGAGCTGGTGGATGCTTACAACCCAGTGACTGCTGACATCGAGTATTTCAGCCCTCATGGCAGTGCAGCAGATGCTTGGCTGCAACAACAACTGGGGTGAGCACACAAGCGCAGGCGCCGGCGTGGGCGCGGCCGCAAGGGCAGGGGGCGGCAGCAGCAGCAGCAACAGCAGGAGCAGGAGCAGGAGCAGGCAGAAGCACAGCAGCCACTGGAGGAGCCAGCAGGCAAGCTATGGGGCTTTGACTGGTCCAGGCTGCTGGTCAGCTGCTGCCGGGCATCAGCTGGATCACGACACACATGGTGCTGCTGCTGCTAGGCATGTTCCACTTCTTTGTGGACTTGCCGCTGAGGAAGTACCCCTCAAAGATCATGCGTGGATTGGTCAGCATGGCGGGAGCAGCAGTGCGCCCAGGCAACCCCATGCGCGCAAGGGAGTATAATGTGGCAGAACCTGTGCCCACTAACAACCTTGGCGACACACGGCGCGCACGCAAGCGTCGGCACAACAGAGGGCCCAGGCCAGGCCCTGGCTTGCAACCGACGGCAGAGCAGGACGCACCGCAAACAAAGGTCTCTGTGGTCGCCACAGTGCGTCACTCTGGCAAGGTCATCACTGCGCGCACAGTGCTGATGTGCCTGCTCTGTTTCTTCTCAGTGCTGTGCTCCACAGCAGCAATGCAGGTTACCAACAGCATTGGGGCAGCAGCCACTGGATCAGCACTGCAAGCTGGCTACTTTCCCCTGCCACATGGCGTCCCACCACACCTCAACATGCACTTGCTGCAGCAGGAGCTTGCCAACCTGCATTGCAGTAGGTTTCGCTGCTACAGCAGAGCATGATTCTGGCCAAGTGAAGTGGTACCAGGCCGACCCAGCAGCTCTGGACCAACTTGGGCCCGATGGCGCAACAGAAGATGTGCATGACGCCAGATGGACAGTGCACGATGAGGGCAAATGGATCTTGGGCAACCACCCAGATGCATCGCCTGCACAAATGGACCAGCTGGTGCAGATGCTGTTGGAGGAGCGAGGGGCATTTGCTTACAGTCTGCAGGACTTGCCTGGCTACACAGGGGACGTAGCTGACTTCAAACTGATCGATCCCTCCAAACGTATGTGGAGCGCACCCAGACGCTACACAGAAGAGGAGGTGAAGTTTGCCAAGGAGAAGGTGCAGGAGATGCTGGATGCGGGCATCGTAAAAGAAATTCCAACGACCTGTCCGCATGCTTCAGCTATCACGTTGCCTATGAAGCGAGCACCCGACGGTAGCTGGACCGACAAGCGGTTCTGCATCGACCTGCGCAACGTCAACGGCAACACAGTGGTGGACAGTTACGGCCTGCCACTACCGGAAGAACTGTTTAGGCGAATTAGGGGGCACAAATTCTTGGTCAAGGCGGACTTTAGAGCGGGCTTTTGGCAGCTCAACCTGAGCGAAGAGGCGCAGCAGCACGTGGCCTTCCACGCACCCGACAGTGGCAAGCGACTGACCTACACGCGGCTGTGTTTTGGTCACGTGAACGCCACGGCAATTTTCCAGCGGGTTATGGAGAAGGAGCTGGCAGCAGCTGGTTTGTCTCACTGTGCGGCGCCGTTCGTCGATGACGTTATCATGTGGTGCGACACCTGGGAGGACATGGTGACCAACTTCAGAACACTTCTACAGCATCTCAAGACAGTGGGCTTGCGCCTGCACCCTGCCAAGACAATCGTGGGTGCAGACTGCTTGCCTTACCTGGGTCACCTGGTATCAGCCAAGGAGTGCAAGCCGGAGCCAGCCAAGATTGCAGGCATCAAGGCACTGCAGCCACCCACCAGCCTCAAGCGCCTGCAGGCCCACCTTGGCCTGTTTAATTACTACAGGTGCTATGTGCCCAACTTTGCCATCATTGCCAGGCCGCTTTACAAGCTTATGGAGAAGGGTGCGCAGTACATCTGGAGTGATGACTGTAACCAGGCGTATGAGGGGCTTCGAACGGCGCTGTGCAAGAAGGGTTTGGGGCTCAGGCAGCCTGTGGATGGGCGCAGTTTTCATCTGTATGTCGACTGGAGCAACACGGGCATTGCAGCTGTGCTGAATCAGGAGGCGGAGGATGGGACGGAGTACATGGTGGCCTGTGCCAGCAGGTCCCTCAATGCAGCTGAGCAGAACTATCCCGCCTGGAAAGGCGAGATGATGGCAGCAGTGTGGGGCGTCAAAATGTACAGGCCGTACTTGCACTCCAGGGAGTTCTATCTCCACAGCGACCACCGGGCGCTGTTATGGCTGCTGACACAGAAGACACCAGTGGGGCAGCAGATGCGTTGGATTCTGGCACTTCAGGAGTACCGCTTCTCACTGGTGCACAGGGCAGGCAAGTCAAACCCAGCTGATGTGCCTAGCAGGGAAGCCAGTAGCTGTGTGGCAGACACCACTGGAGCCAGGTTGGACACGGAGCTGCATGACTGGGTGCCCACTGTGCTTCTGCCAGACTGCAAAACAACGGACCCACTGGTCTACACACATGACAGTCTGGCACTGGAGCTGGGCATTGGCAGCAAATCAACAGCAGCAGCTGGAGTGGCAGCAATGGCTTATGAGGAAACACCTGGTGACTGCCCAATCCTTCACAGCCCAGCAGCAGCGCTGGCGGCAGAACCAGCAGACAGCTACAGTCATGAACAGCTGGAGCACGAGGCGTTGTGTTGTCTACTGTGCAGCAACGAGTCTGCAGTGGACACATTCGCCCCAACCGCCGACTCATTGCTGGGGGGGGAGACAGCAGGACAACTTTTTGCTGACGATGGCTGCTGCGTGGACACACAACACCCAGCAGTAGCTTGGCGGCAGCATGACCTACAGCAGGCAGCATCGGCGTGGGTCACATTGGCAGGGCTACAACAGCCCCAACCGGACAGCTTCCAGCCAGGAGTGTACACAGGTGCATTGGACCCCTGGGGCGTAAGGGAGACACAAGGGCTGTGCACGGCTACTGTGGCAGACACGTTCTTCCCGGCAGCGCTGCAGCAGGGCATCGTGCTTTATGAGCCGTTTGGTGGCATCTGCGCAGGGCTGGAGATGGTGCTCAGGAGTGGCATCACAGTCAAACAGTACCTGTACAGCGACATCAACCCCATGGCACAGCGGGCGGCGTTACACAGGATCAGGGTGCTGCAAAGCATGTATCCCAAGCAGCTACCGGAGGATGCTTTGGCTGGCAGTTTCAGCATTCTTCCCATGGATGTGAGGCACATCACCACACAGCAGCTCAGCAAGGCTGTCAGCGAGGCACCAGTCAAGCAATGGCTGGTAGTAGGAGGCTGGCCCTGTCAAGACTTCTCTGCAGCAGGCAAGTCACAGGGGCTTCGGGGTGATCGGGCTCAACTGCTGTTTGACCTGGTCAGGGTAGTGGGAGCGTTGCAACAGCTACTCCCACACCAGCCCCCAGCCTACCTGGTGGAGAATGTGCTCTTGCAGCAGCACAGGCTGAGCAGCATCAGTCAGCATGACTTCAATAAAATCAAGGCGTGCCTAGGGTTACCTGTGGTGCTGGACGCAGCACAGTTTGGCAGCCTTGCACATCGGGCGCGCAACTTCTGGTCCAACCTGGTTGGGCCCAGTCAACTGCGAGCAGCTTTGGCATTTGTCAAGAGGCCACCCGCACGCAGCGTACAGCTTGCCTTGGGACCTGGCAGGACCGCGCAACCTGTCAACCGACCAGACGCTGCTCCTCTCTACCCCTGCAACGCACCAGGGCAGCCTCGCGCAGCCTGGCCTACCTTGGTCAGCAGCGCACGCTCCTACGCCTTCAGGCCTGGCCAGCCTGGCAGTGTTTTGGACACAACGGTGCCTGCTGTAGTCAAGTGGGGCGAGCCAACAGCAGAGGAGAGAGAGGTAGCTCTGGGCTATCTTCCAGGCAGCACAGCAGCAGCAGGCCTCACACAAGCGCAGCGGTGTGCGTTGCTCGGTGAAAGCATGGATGCCAACACTTTGCAGGTGCTCATGGCCATCGCCAAGGCTTGGTTCCTGCGGGGCCTGCCTACCTCTACTGACTTGGCGACACGTGCATTCAGCGCACACGAAGGGGAACTGGCGCAGGAGTGGCCTGGCAGAGAGGCAACTGCAACCCCACATGGCTATCAGCAGCAGCTAGCCATGACAGCTGGCTACCAGGAGAACACTACGGCTACGAGCCAAGGTGACATCTGGGCCGACGATAAGACCCTGGAGTACATCAGAACAGGGCAACTCCCACAAGACCTGGCAGCCAGCCAGGCAGCACGTATCAAGCGACGTGCACGCTCATACTACTTCAAGGACCAGCAGCTGATCAGGAGGATGCCAGATGGCACCGACAGGCTGGTACCTCCACCACAGGCGCGTGCTGGTCTCATACGGCAGCAACACGAGATGTGTGGGCACTTTGGCAGGCGGCGCACCTCAGCCATGCTACTCAGTAAGCACTGGTGGTATGGGTTACTGGCGGACGTTGCAACAGTGCTGTCACGCTGCGAGCACTGCAGCAGGGTGCATGCCAGCTTCACCGCCAAGCCGGAGGAGCTGCGCCCCATTCCAATCAGCAGCATGGGTTTCAGGTGGCACGTGGACACAGCTGGGCCACTACCCAAGAGTGCAAAGGGCAACAAGTATGTGCTGGTGTGTGTTGAGGCATTCAGCAAGTACCTGGTGGTGGTGCCGATGGAAAACGACAAGGCGGAGACCACTGCATACCACTTCTTGCACGGTGTATTGGCACACTTTGCAGCACCAGGGCAGGTGGTGACAGACTCAGGGACAGAGTTTGAGGGCGAGTTTGCCAAGCTCCTGGAGGATGCGCTCATCGATCATGCCATCATCAGTGCAGACCACCCTCAGGCCAATGGTCAGGCAGAGAAGGCTGTGCACATCGTCAAGCGGGCGCTTACCAAAATGGCAGTGGCAAGGCACAGTGTCAAGCAGTGGGATGAGGACTTGGCATGGCTGGCACTGGGCTACCGCTGCTCTCCACAGGCCAGCACAGGCCACAGCCCGTACGAACTCATGTATGCACGTCCACCGGTCATTCCACCTGCAGTGAAGGAGCTTGTCAGCACACCCCTGGACATCAGTGCTGAGGCGGCTGTCAAGGACCTACTGCAGCGTAAGGAGCGGCTAAAGCAGCAGGTGCCCATTGCGCTGGAGAACCTGGCGATTGCACAGCACAGGGATCAGCGCCGTTACCTGCAGCTGCGTGCGCCTGACTACAAGCCACGCGTTCACAGGTTTATGGTGGGTGACTACGTCTACACTCAGCAGCTTAACCGGGCAAGCAAGCTACAGCCCAGGGCCAAACCCCTCATTCTGCGAGTTCTGGAGGTGCGGGACTCTGGGGTACTGCACCTGCAGGGGCGCTGTGGCCGGACCATTGAGGTGCACATGTCTCACTGTGCACCCTGCCACTTGCCTGATATCGACGGCGGCATCGACCCACTGCTGGTGGACAACACAGATGATGTGGTCTGTGAGGTATGCAGCACCAGCGACAACGGGGCCGAGCTCATGCTGTGTGACGTGTGCAACAGCGGATACCATACCTACTGCTTGCAACCACCACTCAGCAGTGTGCCTGACGGTGTGTGGCTGTGCCCGGAGTGTGTGGACGCTGGCTACACAGAACAGGATGCTGCTGGCAGGGAGCAGCAGCGGCAGCAGCTACAGGAGCGGGAGGCCAGGCCAAACATATTCCCCGGCGCGCAAATGAAGCGCAGGGACGAAGCAGCACATGCGCTGCATGGCCGACTGGTGCTGAAGGCGTTCACGGATCCAGCCACCGGGAAAGGCAGGAAGTACTGGGGCAGGATCTACTTCAAGGATGCTGAGTCACGCCCATACTACTTCCGAGTGGTGTACGAAGATGGGGACTCTCACCACGCCACCATGGCAGGCATCAAGCGCTACCTGCAGCCGGAGGATGCAGTGCTGCCACCTGGGGCCAGCATTCCTACACCAGAGTCACTGGCAGCAGCAGTGGCGTACGCACGACAGCTGGTCAGCAGGGTTGCTGGCGGTTCAGTAGCTGTTCCTTCCACAAGGGTCTCACCGGCAGATGTGCAGTTGCTGCAGCTTACAGTGCAGATGTCCCTGGTTCAAGCCCTGGTGGACCCACTAACACTCAACACCCAGTGGCAGCAGGTTTTTGCTGGGCGACCGTTCACTGTGGGCTGCGGGCCTGTACAGCACGGCGCTACAGCCATCATCATTACACCTACAGCACCCTTTGTGCTTCATGCAGTTTTCACAGCACTGCAAATGAGGCCATTGGTGGTGCTCTGTTACGTGCCTTCACTGGCGTTTCCAGCTGACATCCACCCTCTGTTCAGTGCACTCAAGCAGCAACGGCGAGCAGCAGCATTCAGGGGCAAGAATGGCTGCTGGCTGGTGCTCAGTAGGCAAGGCATAGACATCGACAACTGGCTGCATTGAGCACTGGATGCTCGGTTCATTATCTCGGTCCGGTTTCGCTAAGACGGCGCAGTAGTAGCTTAGCACCAAGGGGCTTCAAGGAAGGGGGGGCATGATAGTGCATACTGCAGGCTGACTAAGCAGGTGATTAGCTGACACGCTCAACCTTCTGTCCTGCACTGCTAACCTCTCCACTGTGCAGGGCGTGTTCTCATTTATGCCCGACACAGCACCTGGTGCCAGCAGTGTAATAGAGGAGCAGCTGGACTACGGGGAGGACTCCTGGGAGGAGTTGCAGGAGCAGCCAGTCAGTGAGGAAGTGGCACTGCTAGGATCTGGAGAGGAGGAGTTGCCTCAGCAGCCAGACAGTGAGGGTGCAGAGCAGCCGGACTTTGGGGGCGAGGGCTTGCCTGAGGAGCCCATGCAGCAGGACATAGCAGCTCACATGGACCTGCCTGCAGCAGTAGCGGAGGACCCAGCCGGCCAACTGGTCACGAGGGTACGCGCAATCTACCATGGGCTTCGGCGGGACAGGGATGAGCTGAGGGGTATTGACAGGAGCTTGTGGCAGCTTACACTAGAGCAGCAGCGATGGGTGGAGCGCGAAGCAGCAATGGACGTGCTTGGCATCACCCGTGTTGCATGTCACCTTGGCGGCTATGCCAACGGGATGTCAGAGGACCTCACAGTTGCGGCAAGGCGGGCAAAGGAGGCAGACCAGCACATGCTGCAGAATGCAGATACAGACTTGGAGGCAGAAGCAGCACGGGCAGCTGCAGCAAGGGAGGCTGCAGCAAGGGAGGCTGCAGCAAGGGAGGCTGCAGCAGCTGAAGCACTTGCAAAGGAGGCAGCAGCGAAGGCAAGGGCTGCAGAAGGGAACCGCGCAGTAGAGCCGGCAGCAAACCAGGAGGCACCTGCAGCAGTAGGCTTTGATTGGAGTCGCGTGAAACTACCCTTAGAGTTTGTGCCTCCGCAGCGCGGAAGCAGCAGCAGCGGCAAGGGTAATGATGGGGAGCATACGCAGGAGCGCAGCGGGAGCCGCGGCCGCAGCCCCAATGCCGACAACAGGGAGCGCAAGCCCAAACGCAGCAGGAGCCGCAGCAAGGGCCGCGGCAAGGACGACAACCAGGACCGTGGTGGTCGCAGCAGCAGCAAGTACGACATGGACGGGCCTCCCAAACCCGCAGACGTACCTGAGTACGAGCTCCCTCCTTTGGGCTTTACCCGCAACAACTGCAGGGTGGGCAAGGACGGTTATGGATTAGCAGGAGTTATGGATTACCAGGGCACGTGGTTCCCAGTGGCAGCACACGACCCAGCGCACAACCCGGAGAAGAACCCAAAACTTAACGACACATGCCCAATCTGCTTCCTGCGAACAGCATACAAGCAGGATCGCCTGGCATACCGTTCCAACACCCGGCGCAGGTAATGATATGGCAGAGACAGCAGGTGCTGCCGCAGCAATTAGCAGCAGCAGCAGCAATTGCTGGGCCGTCTGGATTGGCCTTTGGTAGCGACAACAGCTTTTGGCAGCAGTGGTTTAAGGCCGTCTGGAGTGGCCTCTGCTGGAGCGATGGTTTGTGCCAGCTGGGGGTGCCCAGACTGGCAAGCAGCTTTGCAGGAGGTTGGGAGCAGCAGTTGATTTATTGGACATTGTGGATAGTAGCTTTGCCTTTCACATGCGAACGATGTGGGGGCATCTGTCCTGCTTGCATGTTGGTTGGGATTTAGCAGCAGTGAGCGCAAAGGGCCACTGTTTGTGCTTGTCAAGCTCAGTGAAATATGCTTCCTGAGTAGTTAAGTGAGTGCTGCATGACTCACTTGTGTGCAGCAGATCCAGCAGTGGCTGGGTTTGTTTGTCAATTATGTGTGTGTGTTTTATTGACTGTGCAATGCACAAACATCACATGCGTTGTAGTGTGTGTGCCCAGCGTCTGGATGTGCCTAGATGCCGTGGTGAGAAAAGACAAAAAACAAAAATGTCTGTTGACTTGTGTTGTGTGGTCACAGCAGCATTCTCTGCAAGCAATGTGCAGTTTTCCCCGTGCGTTGCGCATCAGCTGTGTGCTATCAGCTGTTGCATGTTGCTTTTGGATTGGGTTGTTTGTAGCTGCTCAATGTGAGTACTGCTGCTGTGTAGTGTTACCCCAGCAGCAGTGGGGGGGAGTGTACACCCCTAGCAGCAATCTGAGCAGGTCAGTGTTCTACTGCGTCAGCTGACACGAGCAGCAGCTACACTGACCGATTCCTGCTGAGTGAGCAGTAATCCTCACAGGAAGGTTATGCTGTGTACAAGGCTATACAACACATGCCTTAGCAGAATCAGTGTGATAGTTGACTAATCATGTTGAGTCAACAAGGACTCTGGGTGATATCAGATCATGCCAGATACTGCTGCGTGGCAGTGCTATTATTGGTGGTTAAGTGCTTGGGAGTTGTATGCGATGAGTTTGGTGCTGCGATGCACAGGATCACTGGCGGGTTCAGGGTTTACCGCCTGCAGTGCCGATTCCTTTGTGCCGCTGTGGTGCTCTGTGCGTCGCACTCGGCTTTGACAGTGCTTGGTGTAAACTTCTGGCAGTGTTTCCCGAGTACTCGCTCATTTGAATCCCCAATTCAGAGCGCACAGGTGCAGCAACCAGCCCCAGCAGCGACCTGTGGTCGAACCGGGTGCCTGAACATCACTCATACATTCATACAGCGCATCAACACTTTGCAAAGGACTACAAGTGAGTATCTGCTACCCTCAGAGCAGCCAGCTGGCTGCGAAGCATCATTGCTGCAAGCTTTAGGCAGCAAACCACTAGTGTACACCCCTAGCAGCAATCTGAGCAGGTCAGTGTTCTACTGCGTCACTGCTGTCCAGTCCTTTACTCATCCACGTTTGGCCGCTGCGTTTTCTTTGAACAGATCTACACGCAGCTGACCAGTGTTATGAGCAAGGTCTTCTTCCCTGGCAGCAACCCAGCTGTGCAGGCGCTCTCCATCTGGGGTATCTTTGCGGGTAAGCAGCACCCTGGGGGGGGGGGGGGGCTTCAAGGAATGACTGGGAGCGGGTGAAGTGTATCAGCTACACACCCAACACACCTGACGATAATGTACCCTGCAGCTTGCCAAGCCGCAAGCACCAGTCAGCTGATCAACAGCAACAGCCCCCCCCCCCCCCCCCCCCCCCCCCGCGAGGTAACCAAGCTACACAGCCCAGCCCAGCAACCCTGTAATTGTCACACTGTGCTTCTTCTCACCCCACACTCGTTGCCGCCAACCTGGCGCATCACCCTGCTCAACATGGGTAGCTCACCTGATGTCATGTACATGTGTCCCCCTGCGCTCCTGCAGTCGGGTTCATCTCCCGCCCCGTGGGTGCGCTGATCTTTGGCCACCTGGGAGACACCAGGGGCCGTGGGCTGTGCCTGCTGGTGTCTGTCATCCTCATGGGAGTGCCTACAGTGAGTTTGCTGTGCAACGCTGCCAGCGCAACGCTGTGAAAGTCGTCCATCAGCTTTTTGCGGCAGCGATAGAAGCAGCAGCGGCTACTGATTGCAAATTGCCCAGCCTCCACAGATACTGACGTGTCATTCTTGTACAGCAGTTGCGATTGCCACGCTGGGCCTGTCATGCTGCATTGGCTGATTGCACCCTGTGTAGCAGCACGTGTGTGTGCTGCAGTTGGTGGTGGTTTGCCTGCCCACATGTACTCAGGCCAGCACTGACTCCCCTCCCCTCCCTGGCCCCAACCTTGGGATCTCCAAGTCTGACAATTCATATATGTGATGTCTGTTGCAGGTGGTCATTGGATGCCTGCCCACGTATGCCCAGGCGGGCATTGCCTCCCCCACCTTACTGGCCATCATGAGGCTCATCCAGGGTCTGGCAATGGGAGGAGAGTTTGGTGAGTGCTGAAAGGGGGGGGGAGTCCTGGGCCGCGTCATCCTCTCGTCCTCAAGTTCACGTTGTTTGGTTCGGCGTGATATGATGTGCTGTGCTGTGCCATGTTGGCCCTTCGGTGTTGTGCTGGGCTGCGATTTGTGTATCAGGCCTTGTCCCACCACCCCGCCCCACCCCGTGTGCAGGTGCTGCCATGGTGTACCTCCACGAGATTGCCCTGCCCCAGTACAAGACTGTGACCGGCTCCCTGGGCTACGTGTCCCTGGGCATTGGAGTGGTGCTGGGCATCCTGGTGGTGGCATCAGTCATCTACACAGTGCCTGCAGGTAAGGAAGGGGTTGATGCTGCTTCACAAAGCTGAGCTTGTAGGGGGTTTGTGGGCGTCGGCATGTTGCGCATTGCTTGCGCCTGGCATCAGTCTCACTCCCTAGCGTTTCGTGTGCAAAGCATATTTAAGCAACACTGAGGGGCGCAGCCGCCGTAAGGCCCAGCAATCCACAGGGCAGCGTCTCCCTTTTGACAAGTCAAAAGCACCACCAACCTCTTCACAGTTGAGCTTTCCCTCCTGCAGCACACACACAGTGCGCCAGCATGCAACAAGCCAAGCAGTTGCTGAATGCTTCTATGCCGTCCTACCCCGCCCCCCCCCCTTCCCCCGCTGTGCAGAGGCGATGCTTGTGTGGGGTTGGCGTGTGCCCTTCCTGCTGGCAGTGCTGACCCTGGTGGCCGCCATTGTGCTGAGGTACAACATGCCTGAAAGCCAGGAGGTGCGTCCCAAGGTCATAGTTCGAATCCTGCTGAATGCAATTACTTTCCACCTCAATTCCAGCAGCTGTTGCACACAGGGTTTCTAGTGCCCACCTACCTCCTGTGAACCCCAGCAGAAGCTGCCTGCCTGCTTGCACTCTTTTCTTTCCAAACACTTTTGTCATCAACCCTGTCGATCTTCAAGGACCTTAACCTTTTTAGCACGTCAACAATGTTCACTGATGTTTGCTAATATTTGCTGATGTTTGCTGGTGTCTTGTTGGTTGCCGCAGTTTGTTGCGTCTCATGAGCAGTTGGATGAGGAGTTCCACCACAGGCTGGAGGAGCTGGAGAAGAAGAGGAAGCAGCATGCAGCAGAGCACCCGCACACGCACAAGCACGGGTCAGGTGGGCCCTGCCGTAAGTCTCAACGGCTACCAGGGTGGTCTAGGGTTGAACCCGGTTCTTGCTTGGCAAACTCAATACTAGTTGTGCGGCTCAATACTAGTTGCGCTGAGTTCTTTGATGGTGTTTAAAGTCCCCTGATTCTCAACCCTCCACCAGATCATGACCACTGTCTTCTTTTGACTCCCACACTGACTCGCGCATGTCTGTTTGCCACTCTGCTATACTGCTGTACCACCCTGCAGACCTGACCTGTGATGTTGCCAGCAGTGAGAACGGTTCCATGGTCAAGGCCGCAGCCATGAACACAGCCATGAACACAGCCATGAACAACAGCAAGGACCATGGGAAGGTTGATGTGGAGGCTGGCAGCAGCCCCGCTGTGGCCAACAAGCACTACGTCCCTGTGGTTGAACTGTTCAGGGGTCACTGGGCAGGCATCCTGGTGCAGACTACCTACGAGGCATGTGAGTGTTCTTGGTGTTGCAGGGGATGTTGGCAATGGGATTGGAGTGTTCAATAATGAGGCTGGGCAACGTGCGCTATGTGGGCGGAAAGCTTCCCGTAAAGGCGGACGTTCAACCCCACACGTGCGTCACTGCACCACAAGCAGTAGTGTGTGTTGAGTGGGGCCACGCTTTGAGCTGCTGCTGCCCTCCACCCTGCCTCTCCCGTTCTTTGAAACAGGGTATATGCTCTGTACATGCTCCCTGATCTACTGTACAACTGTTCCCTGACGCTGTGTTTATACTGTATTTTCCCCGGCCGCCTGCTGTCCTGCTCAGGGATCGGTGCTGGTTTCTACCTTGGCTACAGCTGGCTGCCCTCCTTCTTCATCAAGCACGTGGGCATCCCACAGTCCACCACTCTGTGGATGGTGCTCAGCGGCATGATCGTCTTTACCTTCGTGGTGCCGGTGAGAGCTTGGGTTTTGCTTATTCTGTTTGTGTTATGATAATTAATTATCAATTTTTTATTGCCGGATACTAGCTACCAGATACACATGCCTCTGCGGGATATTATTCTAAGGTTCACAGACACATGTCAGGTGCTAGTTGGCAGTTGCCTTGGGTGCTGATGTATTTGCGGCGGCTGAGGGCTCCCCAAAGCCTGACTGGTTTAGGAATGCAGGATTCAGAAATGCTAGTATCAGTTGTGACAGAATATCGCGGCCTACAGCGATCAGCTTACCGTAGTTGCTATATGGGTTGACCCAACAGCCTGCCAGGGTTGAGGTTTATTGTGCAGGTATGACTGAATGCGGCACACATGTTCCTACTGACACTGTCGCGTGGCTGTCTCTGCTGCTGCAGCTGGCCGGCTGGGTGTGCGACAAGGGAGTGGGCCGTGTGTCAAGCACCATGTGGGTCACAATCGTTGCAGGTAAGAGGCAATGCAAGCAATGGACAGGGGCACTCCATGCAAGATTCCTAGGCATACTGCCACTGAACAATGGCCAAAGTTTGCAATAACTATAGCTGACTTGCATCATCCATCAGTGTAGCTCTGTTGCTGAAAATGCGCTGCCAGCTGCTGCCATGGTGGCTGGCTTCCCAATACGAGCACTTTTTTGCTTTGCACCCCACCCGTGGCAGAAGAAGGTAAACTGAAGAATGTACCGTGTTTCCCGCTGTCCCTGCAGGTGCTGCCTCCATCCCTATGTTCCTGGGCTTTGCCACCAAGAGTCTGGGCTTGTGCTGGTTCCTCCAGATTGCCATCCTTGCCTTGGTGGCCTACACTATGGGGGTGCTGCCTGGCATCTGCTCCATGATATACCCTGCTGGAGTCCGCATCAGTGGATTCAATTTTGGTGAGGAAGTATACTTACGTACAGCTGGGAAAATGATAATATAGTTTTTGGTTTGGGCGCGATGTGCTGTGTACCGTTGCTGTGTGCTGTGCGGGTCGGGGTTGTGTGTGCAGGGTGCAATCGAGCAGGAGGCATGTGCTGACCTGTGGTGTCTCTTGCTGATGCTGTGCAGGGTACAACTGTGGCATGATGACCTTTGGTGGCCTGGTGAGTAGTGTGCTCTGGGCACTGGGAAAGAAACAGGCACCGGGGGGGCGGGGGAGGCAGGCAAGCCTTGGCCGGGGTGGGGCGAAGAGCAGCAGGCTGCGGTTTCCAAATGAAAGGCGTGGCTGCTTTGGACACGATCAGACGGCACTCACATGCAGGTGCAACTTTCCACGTGCACAACTCACACAGCACATACTGTCAGTAAAGCCCAAAATCCCAACTCCACAACTGCTTCCTGACAAGTGTGCCCTGCCCCCTGCTGCTGCTGCTACTGCTGCCACAACCCTACCTTTGCAGACCCCGCTTATCATGACGGCCATCCAGACAAAGTCTATCTTCATTGGCCCTGGCATCTGGATGACCTGCATGGCAGTCGTCACAGTTGCCTCCTGCCTTGTCTTGCTCAAGAAGTTCCCCGCCACAAACAAGTAGTGGCCCACACAGATCCGGCGGCCACATTGATACGGATGCCACATGTTGGCGGGTGCTGTGGGGACATGTGAGATGCATATGTGTGGCATGTTGTTGTCGATCATGTTGCGAATGGTGTCAGGAGGTGTGTGTTGGTGACAGGCGCCTGCCCCTCGGGGGTGAGCACGAGTACGTGTATACAGCACACGTGTGTGCAGAACCAATACTTGTCTGGGATGTTTTTCTGCTTGGGGCTGACCGTACTGCACGTTGAATCCAGTATTGTTGCAGGGTTTGCTGTGGGCTAGACCCTGTGAGACACGAGGTTTTACACACACAAGAGCAGCACGTGCTGTGAACATCAATTGCATTTGTCATGACAGCAAGGCCGCGTGGTCAATACTATACTATATGTGCACAGGAAGGCTCCTTGGCCTTGCGTGCCAGCAATCCAGTGATTGGATTTTTTCCCCGAGACAAGAGTCTTGGAGCCGTTTTGTTCGTGGACTGTACTTGTGCGCTGGGATGGTTTGTTGCTGCGATAGGGTTCAGGGAGTGGTGGTGGATCAGTATTGCATGTGACAAGCCAGTTCTGCACGGTAATCCTTGCTACACCCTTCAGGGGCGCATGCTGTGTGGTTATCAACACTACCGTCACGACCACAGGCTACTGGCCTCAGGTGCGGCACGGTGCCGCAGTGTACACAAGGGAGTAAAAACGGGCGTGCATACCCTGTTCTGGCATACTGGTGTTGTTTGTGTTGTCTGTAGTACTAACAGGAATAGGAGACGTAGCAGTTATTGCGTCGACCTCCCATCAAGAGGAAGATGTACATCTGTTGTCGCCTGGCTTCAGGGGAGGCTTGTGCTGCCGGTACACACCCTGTGGAGCAAGAGTTTCACAGCATTGCGCGGCACGGCCACGATGCAACTCTTGTTCCTTTTGCTGTGCACATTGAGTACAGTACTACACACCAATTTTGGAACACAATCTTGACAAGGGAAGGCTTCATCTGGCACCTGGGCCCCCTTGTGGTTAGCTGTACCCTGGGGGACACTGCTAAGATGTGTGGAGAATGTGCCCAGTTGTGCTATGGAGTATACTGTTCACCTGCTCATCTACTGAATAGGTGATCTTGCCAACACCCCTGTTGGACCCTGCATGCATAGGATCACCTGGCCCCACTGTCCACAAGTAGGTGCAGCAGCTGTGGTATCTGCCGCATCCCATGTTATCGTGTCTGCTGCGTTGCATGTGTGTGCGCCTTGGCATGGGGCTCAGCCCAATGCTTGTCTCCAAGAGGTCATCCCGCCTGGTTATGCTCTTGTCCGACGGAAGCTTTTGCATCACAGAGACTGATCTGCCTTTCTTGTGTATTGTAAAGGGTTGTGTATCTACAGGATGGGGTTTGAATATGCGGTCGAGCATTGAAGGCCGCAGGCGGCCTGGCTTGACAGGTCTTGTCAAGCTTGCTGAGCATGTATGCTGTCAAGTTGGCCGCACTGGCTCGCGATGCAGTGTTACGGCAGTGTAATGTGCCGACAGTGTCTTAGCTGCAGCTGGGTGTTGGGTACACAGGCCGCGGCTGCTAGCATGCTGTGTGAGTGATTGTGAGGTGTCAGCTGGCACGGCAGCGCCTCCTGTTGGCATGCCGGACTGTTGTGGTGGTGGTGAAGTGACTTTGCAAAGACCATGTAACTCGCAAAGCAGATCTTCCGGTTTGCTGCAATCTCTGGAGACTGTTGCTTGTGGGTCGTAGATCCTAGCACATCCACCATCACCATTCGTCGTGTTGGTAGCAGTGAGAATTTGTTCAGTGCACAAGCATAACCAGTTAGTGCAGTCACAGCCTGTTGGTAAGTTGGGTTTGCTGCACCAAGGCAACAAACCCAACCAATCCTTGGCACTTGCAACAACCTCCCTGATCAACCTGCTGGCATGACAAATCTCAAACAGGTGCATTGCATCAAGATAATACGGCCACAATCCAGCTAAAGGAATATACCCCTGGAGCCTGCCGCACAATGCTTGCACTGCTTGTCAAAAGAATGACAAGCAGCCAAGAGCATAGGCAAGGGTCAAACAGGCCCACCACACTTACTAATTTGGTAGTACCAACTGCAGATGGCCGGATTATGGCCAGCATGTTGCATACAAAACCCACCACAGCATCTGCAGCGCAAAACCCGTGCGGCAATGCGCACAAACGCATAACTGGTAAGAGAAAGGTTCAAGAGACTACTGGTCACATGTCATTCAACCGCCAAGGTGCACAAATGGGGGGCAGCGGCAGTGGCAAGCCCCAGCAACAGCGCCAGCACATGGCAAACTCTGCTGAGTCAGCACGCGCGCTGCTCGTAGCAGGACAATTCATCCGTTGGCAAAGGCAGCGGCCTTGTGCAAAAAGCAGCTCAAACATCCAACCACAGCATCGTACGCACTGACACCCCATTCACAGGCCCATCAAAACAGTGCAGTCCGGTCAGCTTTCTCAGCAAGGTGCACAAATAGGGGCAGCAGCAGTCACAAGCCCCAGCAACAGACAAGCACATGGCAAAAACAGCAAAGGCCTGTCCCTGCCAGTAGGATGCAAATTCATATGTTGGCAAGGCCAGCGGCCCTGTGCAAACAAGCAGCTCAATCATCCAACCAGAGAAACGCACGAAGTGACAGCCCCACACATAGACAACACAGCTCATTTCATTGCGCGAGGATCAATTCGGCTTTCACAGGCATACTCCTGCAAGCAGTGTGTTCCCCGTTGTGCACTCCTGCATGCAAACCGCAGGTGACTAATCCCAAAGTGTGCCCCACCACTCCTTTCAAAGTGCGGACCACAACAGCAGTACTGAGCAGTTGCAGCACTGCCCTGGGCAGTACGGCACCCAGTCATGTCCAGCACAGCATCAAGACCTTGCAAGCTCATAGGCGGCATAGGCAGCAGGCCTATGCACACACGTACACTCAAACAATTATGCCGCCGACCGAAAGAGTGACACTGTGAAGTGACCCTAGTGACAGTGCAGTACTGTCCAGATGTTGATCTTGCCGGCTTAGCAGATGGAGTTGTAATGTCTTTGCGCGCGCAACTGGGTCACTCCTACGCACAAAGCACACGCCGCAACGGCAGGCTGTGCGCAAACTGTCTAACAGTCTCACTTTTAAGGGAGATAGAAGTTGCCAGCAACCACACGGCACAATGGGGTGACCAGACAGCGAGGCATGATCATGATCAAAAAGTGCCCTGCGGAAGGCACTTTGGTGACTAGCTTGTCAGCCAGTGTCAACAACGGCAGGCAACACGTAGGTGGAGTTGGTTAGTCCTCAGTCACAACAATGCCAACAGTTGGCATGGATCCAAGCAGTGGCACGCCCACGGGGCCACAGGCGGCCATATTCAGGTGCCTGAGTAGCATACGGGGTATCATACGCATAAGGACTTATGAGGCATAAGTGTGCATACTTAGCTCCACAGCGGGAGTATCATATGGGTTGTGGCTGGCAGTGCATGATGTGTGGCAGTGCCAGCTAGGGATAAACCCTAAACCATAAACATTGGCAATGCGTAGGAGACAAACGCCGTGTGAAGGCGTGATGTTGCGTTCTGCTAAAGCACTGTATCACATTGATTTTTCAAACAGGTACGCTGTCATGTAAAGTACGGTCATGTGTTGTACCAAACGCACCACCTGCCGTGCCATTGTTGGCTGGCAAGACAAGTCACAGTACTACTAGCTGGCAGACCTGAACAGTCCAAGTGACTGCCAGCCTGTCACGTCACTCTCAACAATCCAACAACAACACTGACAACTTTTGCAGTGTCCTTCTTATCCTGTATTGGTAAAGAACGTGCCCAAGCGACCGTCCCTGGCTCTCAGGCACCTCCAATCCCCACCACCCCTCAAACAACAGCCACCACTGCTGAGTTGCCAACTCAAATTGAACCTCCCAAATGTGCCCGAAGCAGGCACAGCATCACCCACAACAACTCAGGCCACTGGGAATCACTGCTGCAGCTGCCAAACAGCTACTACTTATCAGTGGTGCAGGCATCCCGAATCTCAAGTTCAGCCCACACCTCGTTCCTGAGCCCTTACCGCACCCGGCGGGCTAGCATCAACCCTCTTTGACTGGACCCCTTCCATGGGTCAATGTACATCAGGCCCTGCCGGCACTGGTAACATGCTGTTTGCAAGTCCTGCAAGCCAATGGGGCAGACCATGCACAGGTCTGCCCTGCAAATCAATCGCAAATTCAAAGCAGTGCTGAGGTGATGAGGTCCCCCTGGGTTGTGCAGGGGGAGAAAGGATCCTCGGTCCATACAAGGAGGTGTATGAAACTGCTGTGGGAAGAACACACTGTGAGAGGCGTGACCAAACACGCCATGATGTCAGCACTGCTGCTTGAACACTCGATGGAAGCTGCAGGGTGACCGCCCCTGTTCCCGACAACACGCGGGTGCCCCTTGCTTTTCCTGATACAAGAACAGCACTCAACCTTTAGCAAGGCCCCTCTCAGGGCTCGACTGGGCGCGACAGAACCAGCCTTGTTCGGCTGACAAGCGGAAACCTGTCGACAAAACAACAACAACAATCACTATATTGGTTGGTTGCTTCAAGCAACCCTGATTATGCAAGCGGCAGCAACTGCGCGCTGACACTCCACACACACTACACCTGACACAAAAAGTTGAAAGCTCAACAAACGGCCCGTGTCACCATCATGTTTGAAGCCTTGAACTAACGATTAGTCAGTGCTGCTGAGTGCTGCGTCAGCACAGAGGCTGCTGCTGTTGGTATTCAAAAAACACTCCTCCACATCTTCAAACTAACCCAGCGAGCTAGCCAATCACTGTATTATGCACCGCAGTACTGCATGGCATGCAGTGACCACATGGGGTGTGCATGACAACGTGAAGCAGTGCTAGTCAGTCTACGCACCAGTGAGCCCCAATCTAGTAGCCGCATATGCGCAGGACACACAACAGCAACCAACCCAGTCACACCCTCGGCACTAGGGCACCCGATAGACACATGATCCGGCAGGAAACACTACCAATCCAGGCACAGCCTATGAAAACCCAGCAAACCCGGCTAGAGACAGACACATGTACATGCATGCCATCTTCACGGCAACAGCATCACAGTCACAACCCAAGCACCAGACACGCTTTTGGGCACATCTGTGCAGCCCGCTTGTACTTCAACCTTTTCAGGACCAAGATGCTTCAACGCCAAACGAACCAACGCAGCAACATTTCCCACACGTTGTCCCCACGAGCCGGCAGAAAAATGCTGCCGATGTGCTCCAAACCCCCGTCCACACCCCACACAGGCTGAGCTGCTGCTTGAGCAGCAAGCAATGAGGGCGAGGTCAACTCAACAGTTTTGCCCTGTTCAAGTACAAGGGCAATTGCAACTTTTGTTTGATGGTGTGTGTTTCAGCAGCACACAACTCTGACACTATCAGCTGAGGCTGGCAGCCCACAACACTTAGACTGTGTGCACAAGTTGGGGCCGCGCAGCCGACACTTGAGCAGTTGGCTCCACTGACACACCCAACCAACCACCCTGGGCGCTGACACGAAGGGTGTGTGCATGCTGATCAAAAGTGTCAGTACCACAGGCCAACCCATAGCCTTTGGTAGCTGAGCACTGTTATGTAACAAGCACTGTTAGGTAACAAGCATGCACCGATAAATGCATGCATACATCCGTCTTGATGGGCAGTCAGTAAAACACAGCTTCATGGGCATTAAGTCAACATGTCCATCTCACACTGGCTCAGTCAAATGCCATGGCGCAGGCCAAGCGCCCCTTTCTCTCACCCACCCCATACATTCAGACACACAAACATGCTTCATGTACAGTACCACAAACTGCGCACCAACTTAGCCCTCTTGCCCTGGACAAAACCAACGAGGAACCACTTGCAGTATGCCACACCTGCATCAGGCAGCATCAGGAGCCACTTGAGCTTGTTGCTCGCCCCACCTGTATTTGCCAAGCCAGAAACACTCCCCACATGCACCCCATTCACCCACATCCAGCTTCAACATTATATTCAGGTGCACGGGAGACCCTGGCTCTTCCAACACATGTCACAACACATCAGGCGACTCAAGCACCCACCAACCACACCCTCTTCTCTCACCAAACGCAACCACCGACATAAGTCGGCAGGAGGGCCTCCTGCCCTATCAATCAATTGTGGCGACACACACGCCCACCATTGCGCAGGTGCTTGAAGCACGTAACATGCTCACAGGGTTGATCATGCAACACCGTGAACTCTGCACGCATGGCGTGTGCCACCAAAAACACCGTTCTTGACCCAACCTTTCCCTGTCCCCCAGACCAGCAGACATCAGTCTTTCGGTGCTTCTCAGCGAACACAACAGCCATCGAGGCTCTGCATGTAATTTGAACTCAGGCGCATTTTCACCCAAGCAACCATCACAACCCATGCGTGCGCTTCCAAACACACCAACTCACACGCCCAAACCCGGTGACCCCAGTCACAGCTGCGCCGGCAGCATAGCTACCACACAGAACAAACTGTACCCACAGCAGTACTTTGAGCCTAGGCTTGGTAGCAAGACGCCCAGGCCTCCAGTCAGAACTAGTCAAGCGCCCACAAGCTGCCTCAAGCAACCAAGTGGGCTGGTGAACAAGATAATATACAAGTCCTTAGGTGTGAGCTAACAACACGACAGGCAGCACTGGCCTGCCACATCAGCGATAGCAGGCCTGCGTCCCGTCTATATGTGCGCTAGGAGAACCCCACAGATGGGGTCTCAAGGGGTCCCGGACCCCACGATGGGCCACCAAACCAGGTGCGCTAGTAGCTCCTGTGGGGCACACTAATCAAACAAAGCAAAATCCACCGAGAGCTAATCATCGTACCCACAGGCTGCCTCATGATGCAACCAGATGGATCGGGACATGAAATAGAAGCCGCCAGCTCCAAAGGCACAAGTGAACACAGGGCTGTCACCAGATATGGCAGGTGCCTGAACCCTGCTGCATGCCTGTGGTTTAGTGAACATCGATGAGCGTCTAAAGGTCCAGTAAGAGCTAGTCAAGCACCCCCAGGCTGCCTCATGCAGCCATGTGAGGGCGCCACATCAAAAAGCGAATGATTCAACACTAGCTCAAACACAGGCAACAACCGTTGTTGTGCGACAAACAACGGCCAGCAAATTTCTAGGTCTCTGAACAAGACCTCGCCACCAATGCTGGCGCCCAGGCCAATCAGCTTGCCATTGTCTTGGGGCCGTTGTTTCTTGCACAACGGCTAGCAAATTTCTTGGTCTCTAAACAAGACCTTGCCACCAATGCTGACGCCCAGGCCCATCATCTTGCCAAAGTCCTGGGGCCAGCAGGTCACCTCAACATGCGCATACTCCTCGATCCACTGCAACAGGGGCATCTGCCGTAGTGTTGCCTTCGGCACCCCTGGGGTATACCCTAGGGCAAAGGGGGAGGAGCTGCAAGCAAGTTCAGTAACACAGCACACAGAGTGTATGTCAGCTTCCGAGCAAGATGGGGATGCCGCACATGCATAACTACAAATGCATGTCCCATGAGTCTCGTTGGCTCCATACCAGAGAGAGCCCGTGACAGAGGTTCAGGTATGGTTCAGCAGTACCAGCACTATTTCATCGCGTCAAAGTGCACATTGGCTGCAGCCAGCTGTCATGCAGCGGGGGTTCGTAACTGCCAACATGCATGCTATGCGCAATTCAGATGGGAAGCCCTTGCAAGCCTTCGACAGTCGTCACAGGTGCCTGCACACATGCACTTTCAGCGCTTACCCTTGTCAGGAGCGTAGCGATCCGCAACCACCCGGATGAGTGTGTGCCTCTTGGCTCCTTTATTCTCTTTGCCATACAGTATCCTGCAGCTTGTGATGGCATTCCCTTCAGCTGTTGTTTTGAACATCTCCACCAAAGCACAATCTGCATCCTTGGTGCATTCGTTGAGGCACGCAGTGAGGGAGTCTGTGACATAAAGCCTGTCGTCGGATTCGATCTGGTGGGAGCTGCCTGAAGTTGGGTCAACATCCCACCAGAAAGTATATGAACCAGAGGCAAGGTGCTTGGCTTCTACATTTCCAGAGGCCTCATTGACGATGCTCTCTGTATTGACATTGGGGTCAGCGTCGATAGAGCGGAAGGCCTTGAACGCAAGCAGACTCCTGTGGCACACAAACAGCAGTCGCGTGACAGCAGCATACAGGACATAAGCATGACACTCCAGTGCGCTGCTGGGCAGTGTGCATACTATGGTACCCATGAAGAGAGGTGAAAACCATGGCAGGGGAGTGCCACACTGAGTTGGGTCTCATGGGTGTACATGAAAAAGAAGAGGAAGCAAAAAGTGTGCAATGGCTGCTGGTGGCACGATGTGCATGCGTCCACAATCACCCCTCGATGTGCATTTGCTAACATAATGCTGGCAAGGCGGCACCATAGCCATAGAAGTACGTCAGTGCGAATTTGGCTCGAGCTCTCTCTGACCAGACAGCATGTACACGCAGTGTGTCTGTCGCACAAAAGCATGGTGCCTTACTTGGCTGTCCCTGATGCAGGTGCCTCAGAATCTGTCTGGAGCTTGAGCCTGCATTCCGCGTCCCCCGAGGAGTGGGCAGCCCAATTGACGTACTGGCACAAGGGGTGTGCCTTACACGCCGCGACGCACGCCTCCAGTGTACTTTCAGGCAGGATTATACTGGTCAGAATGGCGTCGCTGCTGCCGAGCTCCCATGCCGTGTTGCCCACGGGAGCAAACTCAAGCATGCAGTCGTAGATGGATTCTGCCTCGCGACGAGCCACCAAATCTGGCTTGAAGCTGGTGAAGCCGCTGCTGCTACCGGGGTAATTGTTGGGAACCTCCATCAAGAACCCAAGGAGGGGACCGGGGCAAGTTGTGCAGTTGGCTTCGTTGATAGGATTCTTTGGCCGCCCTGCAGACCCGTACGTGGCAAAATGCCAGGTGCAGTGGGTCCCCCACACTGGGTTACGCAGCCATTCTCATCCTCGAGCAGACGTCCCCAACCTACAGTGGCAGCGCACATGACACAAGCAGTCACTGCTTCTCAGTGAGAGGATTGAGCACAAGAGCGGCTTATTGACGTCAATCAGGTCATGACCTGAATACACATGCGTGCACCGCTGCATGCTCTATGAGCTCATAGCTCGAGCACATGGGTATCCAAGCACGGCATGTGTGCATCTGCATCTCCTGACCAGGACCGCCCTGCCTAGGCCCTGAGGGTATGCCCTACATCATCATCATCATCATCATCATCATTACACGTGTTTCCAGCCAGGTTCATCGCGCAGCATGCTGCTAGCAGCGAGACGACCTTGGTGCAAGACAAGCAATACACCACCAGGCGACCAGTGACCTAGGGCACTAGAAAGCCTGGGCCAGTTACGGCCCTCAAAGCCAACAGCACAAGAAAAGAACTAATATAGGTAGCATGTTGTACATATACTATACAAGCAACTCAGTTGGACATGACCCCTGGTCCAGTTGCAGACCATGCTGCCTGGAACGGCAGGGTCTCAGCGCGCTGCCGCATCCTGCTGCTGTAGCGTGTGGCATTGAGTGGTCCCCGGAAAGGCACCCCATTAGCGCGTGGGTGTGTCAGTCTGTAGAGCATGCTCCGCCAAGAACCGCGCAACGCACATGCATCCGTAAGGTCGTGCATGTTCGTTGGCTGCCCCAAGGCCTGCAGATCCCTCGTGACACATTTTTCCCAGCTCATAGGCGGTGCCCCCCGCGGTGCTGCACCAGCGTCGTGCATAAGTGAGAAGAGCACCTGTCGAGGATAACGCTCCTCCCCCATACGCAAGACGTGCCCCAGCCACCGCAGCCTGTGGGCTGTGAGGTGGCTGGCTAGGCTGACTGTGTCACACTGAGACCATAAATGTTGCCTGCTGTGCCGATCAGCGCGACGCACATTCAAAATATGCCGGAGGCAATCAGAGTGCACCACTTCCAACCGGTCAGCCTGCTTCTGAGTAATAGCCCAGGTCTCACTGCCAAACAGTAGCACAGGCAGCACATACGCACGGAAGCACTGCATCTTGAGCTTGACGCCCAAGCTACGGGCGCCCACACACGCTGCATCTCCGCAAAGCGGCCCCTGGTCTTGCTGATGCGAGCAGTGACCTCAGCCTCCCAGCTTGCAGAGGTATCGACCACACCCCCCAGATACTTGAAAGAGGGCACATAGCGCGCCTCACCACCTGACAACTGCACACTCTCTAGTGGTTGACCATCATGACAAACAGCAATGAGCTCGGTCTTGGCCGCATTGACACACATGCCCATCCTGCTGCAGACAGAGTCGAATACCTTGAGCATAAGCTCCAACTCACACCTGTCACAGCTCATAAGCACTAGGTCATCAGCATACATGAGAGCAGCTATAGTCAGCATGGTGCTGGGCCCACCAGCCCTGGCATGCCAAGGCAGTACCTCTCCCTCAGCCCTGAAGGCCAGCCGCACACCACAACCCTCAGGCATCTCTGCCAGCGACAGCCTGACAACACAATCAAAGAAGATGTTGAACAACAGAGGAGCAATCACACAGCCCTGACGCACACCACGGCCAATGTCAAACCAATCGCCATGCTCGCCGGCCAGCTTGACCGCAGCCTGTGTGCCTGTGTGCAGGTCAGCTAGCAGCTCGACAACCTTAGGCTCCACACGATAAGTAGACAGCACACGCCACAGCGCATCTCGGGGGATGGAATCATAGGCCTTGCGCAGGTCAACAAAGGCTAGGTACAGCGGCTGCTTGTACCTGTGGCACTTATACATGATGGATCGCAGGGTGTAGGTGGCATCCGACAGACCCCTATTGCTCCGAAAAGCACACTGGCTCTCCAACAGCTGGCTATCCACCTGGACGCTGACACGGTGCAGCAAAATCAAGGCATATACCTTACCAGGGATGCTCAACAAGCTAATGGGCCGGTGGTTGGTTGCTTCCCTGGCACTGCCTTTGCCCTTGAACAACGGCACTATCAGGGCACGCTTCCAATCAAGGGGAGCCTTGCCAGACACCCATACCGCCACAATCACACGATGCAGCCACTGAGCCATGACCACGCCTGCCCTACACCCTCAAGTATTTTCACCCTACGTAGGTCTGGCTATGCACACTGCAGTAAACTGCCACTCTGCAGCAAGCCCCCATGGACTGGCCGACACGCATCGACTGCTGTGAAGCTAGGTAAGATGATATGTTCGGGTCAAGTGGATCTATCACAGCAACATGGTCCTCATCCTAGATGTGTGCATGCCGTCGAAGAGGCAGACGTGCACACACCCCACTGGCTGCGTAACAGCACCTATGAAACTTCAACTGGCCGTCACCATGCACCCGGGCCCAATCTTTGAATCGCACCTGCTGCGCACTGGTCACAGTGTGTCGCAGATGAGGCACCTGTCCTGCTTGTGAAGGTATGTGCTGGGCAGGCATCGCACTCCTGGCTTGACTCTGAGGCCAAGCGCAGGTGGTCGTTGTAAGTGCCTGTAGCATGGCAACGTCAATGACAAGAAGGCAGGCAGGTTTTGAGAAGCCGCAAAGCAGCTACGCTCAGCAGAAAGCCCCACTACTTTACGGTATGAAAAGCTGGGGCAGAGCTGGATTGAGATCAAGATGACACCCAAATTGGAGGGTGGGGACATCAGGAATGAGTGATGTAGGTAAAGTTGCCAAGTAGGGAGAAGTGACGCACCCAGAGGGCATGGTATCACAAGGTCCTTGTATTTGCCCCACCCTGGTGCGGGCCTGCAATCATCAGCCGATGCCTGCTGTATGGGAATGAATGCAGTGCTTGTTCCTTGTGGGCACTGCTTGCAGGGCTCCTGGTTTCCAGCAGGGTTGTAGAACCCGACCTGACACCTGAGAAATAATGTGTGAGACGGAATTGGTTGCCGGGAATGTCAGTACAGTCGAGTGGGTCCAACTTGAGACTTGCAAGTTAATGTGACAGTGATATCAGAAGTAGGCACCCCCCTTTCAAGGCGACCCTGCGATCGCTGATCGCGACCTCATCACACGCAGACATTTGCATGCTGGCCCTAAGGGTCAGCTGTTATGTGTACTCGTAGCTGTAAAGATGTCTACTGGACGGAATGCAATCGTGCATGCAGCAGTAGTTGTGCCATCAGGGCCGACGCTGTAGCGCATAAGCTTGCCTGTTTGCCGTGCGGCTGTCGTAGCCGTAACCAGCTTTTGTCACACTGCGAACGCAGCAAACAAGGCATTTTAGTTGCTTGATCAACGGAGTCAAACTCGAGAGTGTTGCGCTTCTGTAGCCGTCCGCGGTGTCAACTGCTGGTAGCGTTGCGTGATCCTTTACAAATTCCACTGCCCCAGTACCGCTGTCACTGTGAGGCACGCTCAAAAACACATACGCATGGCTTTGGGAGCGTGCGTGCTGCTTCAGCTGGCGCTGGGTGGAAAAGTCGCTGCATACGGTCGCGCGAGCGCAATGCACGCATGCAGCTTTGGCAGACTCACCATGACAGGGGGCCGGTGAAGCCACCATTGTCGGCCATGTTTGCGGCGCTTATGAGGAAGTCCGCGCCTGCTTGCATGCCCAGCTGGCAGTCACGGCAGGAGTAAGCATCGGTGAGGTAGGTGTCGCTGGCTGCCCCGTAGTTGTCTGCAGTGCAGTTGATAGCCCAGTACTTCCTCTGGATGGGGTTGAAGTATGCGCCTTGGCCTGCCTTGATGTCTGGGTTGAGTGACGCAGATGCAGCAGGGCAAAGAGAAAAGCAGGTTGGTGCAGGACACAAGTGCCAGTGGCTGAGCTGAGATATGTGCGGGCTTTGATGGCTGCAGGTTTGAGACATGTGTGCTGCTGTCTCGTTGCGATCACAACAGCAGCGATTGGGCGCACACGGCTGCGCAAGTCTGTTCTGAGACGTGTTGCAAAGCTGTGCTGCGTGGTCTTGACAATGCGTTTTCGATGCAACATGTTGCACATATTGCTTCTGCATGCGAATGCGCCGATTGCAAGCACAACAGGTTTTGCAAGTAGACTGAATATCAAGCATCGGCAAGACTCACAGCATGAGGCCATGCTCGTGCTGACGTCTTCCTTGTGAAGGTTGCCGTCGTTGCCGTGCCACTCGACGACGTCGTTGACCTTCGAGGAAATCCCTTGACCGCACTGGTCGCATTCCTCTGCTGCGAGAGCAGGCAGCCACTCTCCTCGGAATTCGCCATCCCCACACTTGACCAGTACATCGTCATGTGACTTAAAGCCGGGTTGAACCACTGCAGTTGATCATATGGCGCAATGGGCACAACAGTATACGAGCACAACAGCTTGAGAGCATACTTGGTGGAAGCGCGCTTCAACTAATGTCTGGCACTGACATGCCAAAGTTCCGTGGCAGACTTTGGCTGGCACATGTGTAGATTGACAAGTACACCCACAGGAGTTACAGCTGCGTGGTGCAGGCCTTGTCTCAACCTCAGCGCTGCTGCATCCGGCTCAAGAAACTCAATCTGCTAGCAGACCAGCGCTGGTCTGCGCGCCACTTCAACCCAAGTGGAGCCTCAGATGCACACCCACTCAGGCACTCGTGTTCCTCAAGTGTCCATCCCAACATGTAAAGCAAACCGTGACACAGTCAGTGGCCCCTGAGTGCACAGTAGCATGTTGGTTTTGACGGCCAGCACTTACCGCAGAAGCTTGCTGACGACATTCCGCTGCCCAGCGTGGTAGAGCCCCAGGGCATGCATTCACGGTGGTGCCGTCCAGCACGTCAGGCTCGGCTGGGTTAAAGACTGCTGTCGGCGTTCCGCCGGGGCACCAGAAACCGTACGGGCATCTGCATACCATGCAGATCCATGCATGTGTCTTGCGCCGGCACACGTGAGGGGTGATATGTATGAGCAAGCTGGTCGCCTGACAATCCCTTCTCCTGCTTGGCCACCAATGCAATGACAAGTTGCACCCTGCCTGCATGCTGAAGCGGTTGCACCCTGCCGCACATTCAACCACACCTGTTATGTGAAAGCCATCAGCATGTGTCTTGCGTGTAACACGCTCAAAATGCTGCAGGGGCTGGGCAGTCACCACTCTGCAACCCACGATTTGTTAAAAGCCGCCTGTGCAATACTCACTTTGCTGTCTGTTTGATGATGAGCGTCTCGTCGGCGCCTTCAATCACAGCAGCATAGTAGGTGGGTGCCAGGTGCTTACAGTCTGCCTCGGAAGTGGAAGCCAGGTGGTCTGTAGTCACGCCTGGAGCGCAGGGTGTGCACTTGGCGGCTGGCTCCAAGCCGGACTTCCACTCGCCAAATGGACATGGCACCGGTTGGCCGTTGGAGAACAGGTAGTAACCTGGCTTCACCTCTGCAGGGGGGGAGTGGGAGAGGCGCGGGGGGGGGGGGGGTGGGTTACGGGAGGGGGGTGAGGAGGGAGGGAGGGGGGGAGGAGTTAAGAGCGGGGTTTTTGGGGGGGGGGGTAGGCTGTGGTGGAGGACAAGGCACTGGCTGTCCATTAGAGAACAGGTAGCTACTATAGTACCCTTCCTTCACCTCTGCAGGCGACAAGCCGCCCAGTAGTGTAACTGCCAATTGCTAGTGACAAGATACAATGTAAGGAGTGCTGACGCAGCATGCTTGTACATGCAGTCACATGTGAAAGCTCATCAGAAGAGCTTCCTGGCATTGCGTTGTAGATATAAGATGGTCCTTTTGTCAGGGAAGTGGCTGCCATGGATACCGGCACGGGCCAGTAAGCTGGTTCTGTATGCAGGAGTGACCTTGTCTGGCAGACCGTCTTGGAATGTATTGCGTCACTTGATGGAGTGCTGCAGTCCTTATGGGTACGACCACACCGGCTGCAATGGGGCTACTGCATGAACCTTCGGTTCGTGACCAGTTCATGGAACATGCTGATGCACGCATACTATGCACGCACACTAGTATTATGCACGATGTCAAATGATGTGGGATGATGTCAAAAGTGCATGTGTCATCTTGACAGCAGCAAAGACTTACTGCAAGCGTCCCTACGGCTCTGCTTGGTGAGCCTGTTAGTGGTATAACCTGCAGCACACAAATTGGCGCGGCGCAACAGCAGAAACAGGCGTCACCTGCTGCAGGGAGTGTGGTTCATCATGACACTGCTTGGCACGTAGTGGCATTGCAATAAGCAATCATCCTCGACAGTATCGCTAGCAAGAAGCAATAATGTCACTCCGACTCAGATCAGCTTGTAATGTCACTCCTGGTACCCAATGACACAGGGCGGCATGAGCATTGTGCTGTGCTATGACAGCACCATACACAAGATGCGCATACCTGCAGCGCAGGGCACGCATGCCCTCTGCTTACGCCATCCAGGGCCATAGGTGTCTTCGCCACACTCCTCAGCACTTGGTTCTGGATTGGCGTCAGTTGGCGCCACGTAGTAGTGGCCAGGGCGATTGACTGCAGCCAAAAAGAAACCAGCGGCAAAAGTTGTGTGAGTGAACATGCAGAATGGCATACTGTGTCAGACATGCAGCACATGTGCAGCACAGGTGCAGCACAGCTAGCTAGCTAGCCATGGGGGCATGGCAGGCTGAGTGGTGTGCCACAGTGTGGCTCTGAATGCACAACGTGTACAACCTGACCAGCAAAGGTCAGGCGGCTGGCCTCAAGTATTTGTTTTTGCATAGCCTGCCACTTCTGCTGCTGCCAACGTCTGCAGACAGCATGCTGCGCAGCCATGCGCCTGCCAGGCTTGAGAGTCGGTAGCATACAAAGTCCAGGGCATCAGAAGCACTTACCGCATGCGTATTTGTTGATGGAGCGCTGCCCAATGGTTGTCATCTTCAAGTCATTCACCGGGCCGGTGGAATCAGGGCATGCGACCTTCACAGGCTTCTGGTCGTCTTCTGGCCCAGTGTATGTCCCGCCCAAACAGTAGCTCCCCTAAGGTCATGCGCAACATAACAAACAGAACGTGATGATGGCAGGCGTGAGTGAAAAAGTTTTCTTGGACGCAATGCTGCCCTTGCAGCAATGGTTCAGAGCCGCAATTCGTGGCCCACAGTGTGAGCAGTGCGCTGCAGCAAAGGATCACCGACTGAGTGCGTCACCTTTCAAAGAATGGTTCTGCCAAAGTGCCCTGTCAGTGATGAGCGGGGCTGCCTTGTTCCCCCTTGAAACCTCATTCCACTCTTCCCTTGACTCTCCACAGTCAGGTAGGCTTATCACAAGAATGCGTGTGGCGGCTGCGTGTGGCTGCTGACCTTTGGGCAGTCCTCACACTTGACGTTCGTAGCATTCCACTCCCCATCAGCGTCGATTTTCTCCAAGTAGTAGCCCTCTTCGCAACCACAGGTGCCGTTAACACTGTTGACCACAAGAGTATCGATGCAAAGGGCACATCTGTATGTGGTGCCAGATCCCGTTGTCGACTGCCCCTGGCAGGCTTCTGGGTTACAGCCCAGGACGGGGCAGGATGAGGTCTGTAGCAGGGTGCGCGCTGGCACTGCCTGCTCAGGTGCCGCACCTGTGCCTGCATGCAGGGTGAGTGTGGGTGGGTGACCACAAAGGGCGCAAACATGTGATCAGTCCAAAGCTAGTCGACAACAAGCACTAGACACACCAGCCAAACTGCTGAAGTTGCGTGCTGAGCTTCAACTGCTGCTGTGCTGGTTGCGGCGCAATTCTGTCAGCTGGGCAAGAATGGTCCAAAAGACCCATCAGAATGATTTCAGCAATCTGTTTCAGCGGCTTCAGCAGGTGACCTGCAGTATCTTGTGCCCAGAACATTGTCATGCAGTTCAGCGGTATGCCAGCCACGGTGCGCTTTCATCTTGGGGGGCAATGCAGCTTGAGCTTTTTGTGAAGGCTGAATGGACCAACAGCCCCACTTGGTGTCGTCATTTGCAGTGCAGCTTTCCACTTACCTTCGCATGCATGCGTGGCGGGGTTGAACTCATAGCCATCACTGCACTTGCAGTCGGCAGTCATGTGCCTCTGCTCGCAGGGCCTGTCGCAGGAGCTGCCAGGCGAGGGATTCAGGCAGCAGTCATCCCAGCGTTTGGCGTATGTACTCTGCACGTGCGTGATAGAAAAGTATGTTTTACAGAACAGTGGTAATATATTGTATGGTGAGCTCCCTCAGGCGCTGGCAGTAACTTTACTTCCCATCCGACAGGGATCTTCGCAGTCCGTCGATGGCTGTCTGTGTTACAGCAATACCGCTTCCGACGCGGAAAGTGCGTGATTCCGCAAAACTTTGATCACTCGTATTACGTTCCGTCATCAAACACTCACCTCCCACTCGGGTGGGGTCACCTCCAGGTGCGAATACAGATTGCTCCTGAGGTGAAAAGTGGCAGACGTGCACCTGCAGGCGAGGATCAAGAGTCTGAGCACTTACAGTGATAGATTATTCCATATAGCGCACCGGAGGCTGCAGATTTGCTGCTGATCACCTGCCCAACTGCAGCAGGGAGGTCCAGCAGACACCTGGCCGAGCCGCTGACAGCTTGACACAGATACAAAAGAACCAGAACAGCTACCAAAGCATTCAATCGTGGTCTGAAAGCCATTGAAGGCCTAGATCGAGATTGCACACTGACATGCACCAAAAGGGTTGTATCACGTCTGTATGTTGATTTAAAGGGCGAAGCTGAAGTCGCATTTTCAAAAATAGTGTCGAGCCTCAGTGCAGGCGGTGTTAAGGAAGTTCTGGCTGTTACTTTTTGGAAGACGGTCCTTGACCGTATGTCGTAACCCTTCTCTGCCCCGGCTCTTGTGCATTCTATCATACATACAGCCTTCGGTCGTCACATTTTTCAGGGACACTAGAGCGGCAGGGTGCCCAAATTTGCTTCGAAAGCGTCCGAACAGTGTGTAAACGGAAGCAGATGGTGATCACTATGCATGCCGTAAGTAAAGCTAACCTCAACACATGTACGCGTACTTGTGGGCAAGGATGCTGCTTTGGAAGTCGCAGTTCGTAGCTGGGACAAACCACAGGTCCCACCCTGCGAGCACTTACTAATGCAGGCCTGGGCATGGGGCACGGGTGAGTGTCTTGGACTTCCTGAATCACTCAGCAAATTTCAGCCAACTCTCTTATCACCTTCCACATCTGTGCACACAAGGCACAAGCTGCACCCTACATGTACAAGATCTCCAGGTACTGTATTGTTGCAGTGACCACGACAGCTGTGCAAGTGGCCAAAAGGGCCGCACTCGATGACTGGCTGCACCATGCTGCATGGCAGCCAAGTGCTCGGCTGGCTTTGATCGGGAGCCCCCTGTCAAGCGAGGAGCCAACTATCACCAGGGGGGGGGGGGGGGCAAGACAGAGGCCAACCTTGACTGCATGACACCCTGTCGAGACATGCTGCTGCATGGCTTCCAGGGGATCGTCGCTGCGCGCACATGCACTGCAGCAGTGCGCCCTGCTCAGCTAAACCGTGCTTGCAACCCACACCATCGTCCTGCTCTCCTCTGGCTGCCAAGCAGAAAACAGCCACCAAAGCTGCTATCATGCACAAACCTAGCCTGCGCATGCCAGTGCACAGCAGCAGCACTAGCACCAGCTGCTGAGGGCCCTCCTCGGCCATCCACTGGCAACGCAACCTGCAGTGCACTACGCGGTTGCAGCAGCTGCTGCTGCTCCTGTGGCCACATACATAGCCACCAGCGTGCTGCGGACTGTTGGTTGAATGGGATCAACCCTGGGGTGGTGGGAAGCGCTCCTCTGCTGCTCGCTGCCACACAATGCAAGAGCACTCCAACCTGCAGGACAGCAGCCATGAACACACACGGCCCTTGCTTGCGAGCATTGCGAAGACTGGGCTTGCAAACCAGGGCAGCAACACAACCTGCAAACTTGAAGTCCCTGCCAGCTGCCTTTCTTATGGAGTTGGCCCTTGCAGAGATACTAGGTGCAAGTGGTGAAGCCAGCATTCTCTCCAGTCAGGAGTGCCCATCGAACCGCAGTGCCTTCTGCCCACCAAGGCAGCCCCTTAACCGACAACCTTCACCCACTCACCATGCAGGCCCAACAACATATCTGTTGTGCTGCCGCGCCCACATGGCCTGCACAGCACAGCACAGCACAGCGCGCAAAACATAAGGTATTAGAGTGGCAAAAGATGAACCCCCCTCCGTGCTTGTCCCCAACAGGCACACACCAGCACGCAGCCACGACCACAACTGCAACCTCGGCTGCTGCTGATGGGGCTAACACCATGCTTTGATGTAATGTTCAGAATTGCTCCAGCCTGCTGTGCCACATGTCACTGTTCAACAAGAAGCAAATCTTGCTGCAAGTGCTGTTCGACACTCAATAGCAGGACTTCAAACAGGAGCGAACCTTCCAACCCTCATCTGACCGCAACTCTCCCTGCATTCACAGCACACCGAAACCTCAAGATCCCCCAGGCCGACATCTCCTCCCCCAAACACACCAACTTGGTCACCAAGTTGGCAAGGCTTGCCAAGGCCCTCACCAACACACGCACCTTTTCCGTGCCCCCTGTCATAGTCACCACATGTGTTGTTCCATCGCTGCACTGCTCGCTGCATGTTGCCCCGTACTGCTCTGCCAGCAGCCACAGCGGGTGTTGCCGGGGGTTGGTCTCCAGCGGGATCACACGGCTGAACACCAGCTGAACACCCTCAAGCACCTGGGGGGGGGGGGGGGAGGGAAAGGCGGCAATCGGGGGGCGGGGGGTGGCAAGGAAGATGTGTGAAACGGCCGGTGTATCAAATGCATAGATCAGAAGGTTGTGCCAGATGGGGGCACTTATGATGGGTGGGACAGGCGAGAGTTGTGTAGACATCATCCCCCAACTCCACCCATACCAAACAATTTCCCACCCAAGTCACTCTCCCCCCGCCCCGTCGAGCTGCCTCACCCGCTGCTTTTCTGCCGCCATGACGTTGCGCACGTCCCAACCCGCTGCAGCCTGTGGTGCCGTTGACAGTGGCGCCTGGGGCAGGGCCGCAAACACGGAGGCATGCAGCACCTCGAACACATTGTCCCCTTCTGCTGACCCACAAATCAAGCAACCCCACACCTGCTTGCAACCCCCCTTCATGACTCTCTGCCTCCACCCTCCCCGCTGCTTGTGCCCCCCGCCCCAACCCCCGCGGGCTCACCCGCTGCTTCTCTGCCGCCATGACGTTGCGCACGTCCCAGCCGGCTGCAGCCTGTGGCGCTGTTGACAGTGGCGCCTGGGGCAACGCCGCAAACACGGAGGCGTGCAGCACCTCAAACACACGCAGCGCAGTCATCAGCATGCCACGCCGCGGACACTCGTCCCTGCAGAGGGGGGGGGACACAAATCGGACAGCACAGCGCGGCACAGCACAGGACAGCACAGGGGTCATCAGCACAGGAGTCCTCAGCAAAGTCGTCCAACTCCCTGCCTGCCCTGCCCGCCATAACCCGCCTGACGTACTTTGTAACCCCTGCCCCCAGCTCGCCCCACGTGCACCTGCTGACCCCCTCAAACGCACCTGTCCCTTCACCCCCCCCTCCCGCCAACACACACATACACCCAAACCCCACCTGTCACCCCCCCCCCCCAACACCCCCCCCCCCCACCCCCAACCACCAAACCCACCTGTCCACTTCCATCAGGCTCTTCCCCGCCAGCCCCAGCCGTTTCCTGCTGCTGGGGAAGTAGATGTACCTCTCCACCACAAACAGGTTGCGCCTGTCGTTGGGCCACACCGCGCTGCTGTCGTCCACAATCAGCACCACAGGCTCACAGCCCTCCAGCCCATGCAGCAACCGCTTGTGGACCACGGGGGCGGGGCGCCGTCGTCGCCGGTGGTGTCGGGTACTCCCTGCGCTATGACCCGACCGCCAAAGTAGCGCCCTGAGGGGTCCAGGAGGGACGCCATGGCCTGGGGGGGGCAGGCAGGAGTGTTGTAGTGTCAGAGAAGGGTGTGGTGTGGGGATATAGGGAGGGGCGCCCTAGAGGCGAAGGGTGACACATTGGACAGAGCGAATGTGTGCTGTTGCAAAAAGAAAGTTGCATCGGCTGCTATTGCATTAAGGCGCAAAGCCAACATGACTACTGTGCAGTACTGTGGCCCACTCCCTCACGAAAGCATGATGCAGGCCATACCATATGCTTCAGTACCTAAGCTGCGCACACACTGCCACCAGTGCGTCCGCATGCTTCCCGACCGTGCTTCCTGGCCCACCCACCTCTGCGTAGGGTTTGCTGCCTGCGGTGTAGATCCACAGCTCAAAGTGTTCAGCGGCTCGCTGCAGGAACTCCCGCACACCCGGCCGCAGCTTGGTCCACATGCCCATGCGCACCAGCCGGTGCAGGTCCTGCTGCTCACGCGGCCGCGACAGCTGCACAATTGTTGAGACAGCCAGGGGGGAAGTGAGAAGGCGGAGAGTCTGTGAGCAAGACAGGGGGAAGCCCACTACTGATGAGACCCCACAGCCCCCCTTCTTGACAAGAGGTGTTCTGACGGAAGGGGTGTGGGGAGGCGAGGGGAGCGGAGCGCAGCTTGGTCCACATGCCCATGCGCACCAGGCGGTGTAAGTCCTGCTGCTCCCGTGGCCGCGGCAGAGCAAGAAACGATCACCAATTCACCTGTTCTGCCACTGTCTGCTCCAGCTTGTACTCCCACTCCTGGTCCACCTCGTTGAACTTGACGCTGTTCACCAACGTGTGGTCAAGGTCAAGCACAAGCACCAGCCGCCGCGAGTCAAGCAGCCGCGACATCACAACCTGCAAAATGGTGGCAAAACAGTCAAGAGCAAAGACCGCCTCACACATGGAAAGAGGCGTACAAAGGGAAGTAGCACAAATCAAAGAGGGGGGGGGGCAGCAAAGGGGGCAGGGAAGGTCCAGCACAAGCACCAGCCACCGAGAGCCAAGCAGCCGCGACATCACCACCTGCAAAATGGCGGCGGAACAGTTCAGAGCAAACATCGCCTCACAGATGAAGAAAGACGTGCACATGGAAGTAGCACCAACGAAAGAGGGGGGCACGAGCAAAGGGGGCAAGGCAGGTCCAGCACAAGCACCAGCCGACGCGAGTCAAGCAGCCGCGACATCACCACCTGAAGCACGGCGGCAGTACAATGCAACATGACCAAGCACCACTTCGCACATGGAGATGGACGCTCAACAGGTGTGAAAGCAAAAGACCGGGGGTGGGGTGGGGTGGGGGGGGGGGGACAGGTCGAGCACCAGCAGCAGCACACACTATTCCACTGCGGCACCACACCACACCCTGCGACAGGGTTTGGAGGGTGAAGCACCACACATAGGAGGTGCAACAGAAAGTCAAAAAAACGTGATGCAGACGATGGAGGCCGCTTGACAGGCACCAACAGCCACAGGAGGACTGGATTACAGGAGGACTGGATCGCAGCACCAGCATTGGGGTTTTTGAAGGGAGGGGGAGCCTCCTTCAGTGCCCTGCCATCACATCCCGACCCCTTCCAGTGGCCGCCCTCCATCCCCACAACCGCCGCCGCCACCACCACCACCACTTCCCCTCTTAACTGTCTACACACACCTGCAGGGTGTCCCATTCTCCACAGCTACGCGGTGCTCTTCCGACTCCCAGGGCGGCACAGCCTGCTGCTGCTGCTGACCCCCTCTGCTGGGCCCCTGCTGCTGCTCCAACCGCACCCTTTTCGCTGCATGCTGATCTACACCACCACCCAGAGCATCCAGCGGCTGCTGCTGCTGCTGCTCTTCATCACCCAGATCATCACTTGCATCAAGGTCTCGTATCTCCACTGCTCCCCGCTTGCTGCCACTGAGGCCACTGCTGCCACCGCCACCAACGCCGCCGCTTGCTGCTGCTGCTGCTGCTGCTTCACCCGGTGACGCATGCTGCTGCTGCTGCTGCTGCCAGCCGTCGGCGGCTGCTGCCGGCTGCTCGCCTGCCCCCACAGCAGTGCTGCTGATGACGATCTTGATAGATGGTCCCCTGCTGTTAGCAGCAGCAGCAGCAGCAGCGCAGGCTTGCCACCACCCACAGCCGCCGCCTGCTGCTGCTGCTGCTGCTGCTGGGCCGCGCCGTCAGCTGGCGGGGGAGCTGGGGCATCAGGGGGAGGCGGCGCCCCCGCTGCTGCTGCTGCTGCTGCCGCCTCCTTGCGCGAGGCAGACTGCCCCGCCCCACCACCCTTGCTACCACCACCACCACCACCGTCGCTACCTTTCCCGCCTCCTGCTGCTGCACTGCCCTTGGCGGAGGGTGAGCTGCCCTTGCCTCGCCCCTCGCCCGGTTCCTGCCGCTGCCTGCCTAGCCCCTGCTGCTGCTGCTGCTGAGCCCGGTCGCCGCGCGCCAGTGGCACCCGCTGCTGCTGCTGCCGGCCCTCCTGCTGCTGTCCTGCTGGTGACTTGCTGCTGGTTTTCGGCCGCCCCTTTTCTCTGCAGTACATTGTGCAGCAGCACGCAGGGCACAATCAGCAAACCGTTCCGGATAACATTTTTGTGCATGGGTCAGATGAGTTGGACAAGACCTGACCGCACCAGGCACTTACAATGACCCTATCATCTTGATGAGAGGACATGAAAACAGGGGTGAGAGCATAGAGGCACCCGACACTCCTTCACCCGCCCCCCCTCCCCCTTACCCCCCCCCCCTCAAAAAATTCCCTGCCTTTTTAGTACCTGTCCGTGAAGAGGTACTGGAACTCCTTTGACTCTTTATGCAGGCCTCCACCTCACGCTTCTGAGCAGCAGAGAAGACGTCGTGCCTGCAGCAGCAGCAGCAGCAGCAGTATGTTGACAGCTGCTGTGTGTAACACACTCCTTCCTAGCAGCCCCTGCAGGGAGCCAAGAAAATCATTCCACGACATTTGTTTGACCCATGCACACTACAAATATGCATGCATGACTTTGCTAGCCTGCGCCCCCGCCCCCCCCCCCCCCCCCACACACACACACACACCGCACCTGTAGTTGACTGCCGTCTTCATGAGGTTGTGCCCCAGCTCCATGTCCACCGTCTTGCCCAGCCCCGTGCTGGTGATGACCGTCACGTGCTTCAGCGCAGCAAGGATGCGCCCAGCAAACTCGTGGCAGGGCGGGTACAGCTCAACATCGTCCTCACGCTTGCGCTGTGTGTGCGACGGCAGGGAGAGACAGGGGGGACGGGAGGAGAGTGGTGAGGAGTGCCGTAGAAGATTGGGTATGGCAGATGCGGCGGCGGCGACGGCGTCACAACAGCTAGGCAAGCCAGCTGTCAGAGGGCATGATGCAAAGCCTCAGCACGCCTGTTGCGATGGCCCATACAGGGTCTATGCTGTTTCTGGGCAATGCCATGCTGCTGTTGACCCACCTTGACCCTCCTGAGCAGCTTGTCCAGCTTCTTGATGGCCTGCTTGATGTTGGGGCAAGCAGTGCCCCAGTTGCTGCAGTAGCAAGACACAGATAGCAGCATATGCATAATCAGCTCATATGCATTTGGTTCGTTGTATACTCGTCACCGGTCTCAGCTGCTGGCCCAGCTTAGCTGCAAGTCATCTGCTATATGTGTCCGACCCTGGGCTGCTCCCGCTGCTTCCACATACACAGCGTGTGTGCTGATGCCGCAGCAAGGACTGCTGCCGCTACCCCTGTGTGTGGCTCAAGCTGTGTATGCCTTATGCCTAAGAAGCACCAAAAGCTGTGTACGCCCTATGCCTCAGAACCAGCATGGCTGTGTATGCCTTACCCCCAAAAAGCACCAAATGGCAAACGGCAGCGCTGCTAAACCACCACGCACCTGCGTATCTCCACAAAGGTGAGGTCAGCCGTGAGCTTATCCAGCTCCTGAGACAGCTCTGCTTTCTCCCGCTCAGACGCCCTGTGCTTGCTGCTTTCATGCTCGCGACCCCCTGCACCCTCAGCTCCAGCTCCCCTGCGCTCCTTGCTGCCTTTGCCACGGTCCCTGTCCTTCTCCTGATTTTTGTCCCGGCCCCTGTCCCGTTCAGCTGCTGCTGCGCCAGGCCCGGGGCCTGCCTGAGGTTGCTGCTGGGCTGGGGCTGCTGCATCTGGCTTGGGCTGCTGTTGTTGCTGCTGCTGTTGGGGCTCCTGGCGCTGTTCGGGCGCTGCTGCTGTTGGTTGGGGTCCTGCAGCCTGTGCTGGGGGCGCTGCTGCGTCCTGGGCTGCTGCCTCTCCCTCCTGCAGCGGCACAACCAAAATTTCAGCGGGAAACTTCGTCTAAGGGCATGTGGTCATGCCACATAGCTGAGGTGGTTGAGTAGTGCTGGCACAGGCAACCTGCAGCACTTTCCTTCAGAAGCCAGTTATTGCCTGGGATGGGCTACAATCCGCAGCATGCAGGTGATCCAGTTGCAACCACAGCTTTGAATTACCCTACCTCTCCCTCCTGTGGCAGCTCGCCCTCCTCAGAGACTTCTCCTTCCTCCTTGTCTCCCATCTTGCTCTGGTCTCAACTGCTGCTGAGGTTCCCTTTGCCTCACAAGATGCTGCCGTCACGCTGTTGCCTGCGTAAGCCTGGCTGATGATAAACTGAATCGCGCGCAGCAGCACAGCAACAAGACTCCAAACGACGGAGGAACCAAAAACCTGGAGCTAGATCAACCTGGTTCAAATTTTGTTCAGACAGAACAGGGAACTGACACAGTTCATGATCACAAAACTGTGCATCATCAACACTCACGCAACTCTAGCCCTGGCTGTTGGCCCTGCCTCTGGCCTACTTTGTTCCAGTTCTTGTGCAGCAGTGGAACCATGCTGATCCCCATCACATCCCCAGATGACGGTTCAGAAGTGCAGGAGTGGGCGCTGGTGGAGCTCCAGGGCAGGATAGAACCCATGCAGGAGACAGACCTGCAGCAGGAGCTGCGCGTGGGCACCATGCAGCTTTCCAAGACGGTGAGGTGGTCTTTTGCACGACGCTGCGCACAACCTAGGGCACTCTCCAATGCTTGTGCCGCTTACAATGAACCTTATGTATGACTTTAAAGTCACATGCGCGCCTATTGTGATTGGCTGTGCCAACCGCTGCCTTTTGTGCCATGTCTTCTTCTGCTGCACAGAACAAGGACACCGTGCAGTTGCAGATAGGCTACCACGTACTAGAAGGCAAAAGATGGCGCTGAAGAAACCCATGGCCATACTTGAAACAGTGAAACCAGACCAACAGGAGCTGGGTGATGACAGCAGCAGCGGCAGCGGTGAAAGCAACACACACTGCAAGGTGAGGTCGTGTGCAAGACACTTCACAGGCAGCCAGAGTGTGCAGAAGCTTGTTCCTCACATGCTGTGGGGGTTTGCAGCAGTACGGCCCAAGACTGGCCCTACTGCCTGCCTCTGCAGCTGGCAGAGGCGGAGGGAACTTGTTTGGCACTAGGCTGGCAGAAGAGGGGAGGGAGGCAGGGAAGGCCACAGGAGGCAGTGCTATGTGGCACCTTGGCCCAATTCCACCGCAGTACATGCTCACAGTTGGGAACGCACAGCACAGTACAATCGGTCAGGAGCACGTTCAAGGCAGGTGTGCCCCCATACGCCTGAAGCCACGCCATTCATGGCTGCTTGTTGCCTGGCTTTCCCGTCTGTCCGGCTGTGCGCAGGTCATAGGCGTGTTGCGGCACAAGTACCTTTTCAAGACACGCCCCAAGGCACTCATATCAAAGCCTGCAGGCCGCTGAGCCTTGGCAGTGGCCTCAAGGCGGCGGCCTGTGCCACAGCGTTGTTGGCTAGGGCTCAGGCCCTGGGGATCAGTGTGCGGAGAGCCTGTACAAACTGTACCATACTTTGTTTCTGTTACATGCCCGGCTGGCTGTTTGATCTGTAGCAAGTGCTGTGCCTGTATGCCCACTCCTGCCGGTAACCTTTTGCTAAATAGGTGTTTGCTGGTGATGGCGGCTGATGCTGCTCTGGTGGTGTGTGCGAGCATGTTGACATTGTTTTGTTACAAGAGTGACATTGTGACAAACAAACTCCAGTGACGCTCGACCTTGCCACGTGTGCATAGGGCCAAAAGCATTGACACCCTGGAAGCCATCTGAGCAGCTGTGCCTAGTCATCAACACATGCAGCCACGATACCATGGCCATGATACCATGCATGGCAACCTCATTGCTGGGACACCAACAAAACAGCCCAAGTGGCACATGAGCAATTCCTTCACCCGAACAACCAGAACAATCTGGCCTGCAATGCAGACGGAACCCCCGGGCTTGTGACATGTCACATGAATTGCTGTAAAGTTGGTCACGCAGCCGAGCGTGCTGCAACAACAGCACCCTACCAGCAACCTGCGTCTCACAGGCTGCAGCCAATGCTTGCTGCTGGCAAGCCTGCATCGTAGACACGGCCAGTGATGCACCTTCTGCAGGGCCCCTGCATCAGAGCAGCAATGGCTCACGGCCCCGCAACACAACATGTGCCTGATTGACGAGCCTGTGCATGATGCCCAGCACCAAAGGAGCACTTGCGATAGTCGCCAACCCACAGGTGCAAGAGGAACCTCCGTCCAACACCAAGGTGCAAGCTCATTCCTTAGGGCACACAAGGGTTTGGTGTGACACTGGGTCGGGCCACACCGGCCAGGGGCTGCCTGCAACCCTTGCTTGAGGGGGGGAGGCTGGATTGTGTCACTGCAAGTCCACCAGGCTAGCCGAGGACTGCGGACGTCTCGGAGTGTTGCCACTCCAGGCAGCACTTGCCAACTGCTTGGCAAGCCGTGCGGCATATGCAGCGGGCACATGCTGTGCAGGATGTGTGAGCAGCACATGTTCTGCACATAATGTGTGGCTGCGTACCAAGGCGGCTGGCAACTTTGCATCATTCAGGAGCAATGCTCACTGAACTCAGTCTGCTGTGATTGTTACTTTGCAGCATCATTGAATGCCAAACTCCCCCGTAGTATCTTGCCGTCCTGCCTGCTGCCTGTACCCCAGCACATGCTGTGGCTCATTGTCTTCATCACGACCAACAATGTCCTTGTCAGCTGTAGCCGCAGGCGCCACCACTGCGGTTTCTTCATCATCAATATGCTGAGGATGGCCTGTTGCCCGCCCTGCACCCATTCTGGCTGCCGGTTCAGCAGCTGCTGCCGCTGTATCTGCGCGCCTTGCCGCTGCAGCTGCTGCTCTTCCCGCCACAGCCACTGCTGTCGCCGCTGCACTGTCAGCTCTGGCCACAAAACCGAACGCTGGCTCTCGTGCTGTTGCTGTTTCTTCAGCTGGCATAACAGATGTAGCTGCTGCTCCTGCTGCAACTGGGCCTTCCGGAGCTGCTACTGCTACCGGACTCTTCGATACCCCCGTCTGTTCAGCTGCTGCTGCTGTCTGTTCAGCATCTCCATCCAACCTAGAAGCTGCTGGAACAGCAGCTCCTGCCTCGCACTGCTGCTTGCGCAGCTCCCATGGCACATCACCCCACGCTGTGACTGCCAGGCGCGCCAGAAGGGCCTCCTGAATGACCCTCCAATCTGGTGCTGCATCCTGCTGGCTGCTGCGCTGGTGTGCTGGACCGGATGCCTTCCAATGTGGTCCAAAGGTGCTGTCTAGGTGCCTGCAGGGCACAACAGCAAAATCGAGCAACGCACGGCAACAGCAAGTGTAAGAGGGGCAGCAGGGAAGGTGCAGACGGCAGGGACCATGCATTCATTGTTTGTGGAACTGACGGTCTGCTGCGCCCTGTGACTACAGCCCGGACGAGTGCCACAGGCCCAGCATTTAAATTCAGTAGCAGCTGCAGGCACACTCACTCTTTCAGGTTGTCCGGCACCGGAAGGGTCAGGTTGCCAACAGCAGCCCCTGCAGCTGGTACCCCAGCCTTCACCACCAAGGGGACCCAACTCTGCTGTAGGCAGAATGTTCTGCCAGCTGCCGCAGCATCAGGGCTGTTGATGACGTCATCGAGCTGCTGCTGCTGCAGCATGAGGTCTGGGGTAAGGCTGGCGGGGCTGTGCACTGCACGTGCGGCAGCAGAATTCACTGGTGCAAGGGGCTGCATTAGGATCGCGGCTTGGGCGCTGTGGTTCGAGTAGACCTTGACCGCGCATGACGTCGTTCCAGCTGGGAGGCTCCACATCAGGTATGCATCCAGGTGGACGGATATACCCTGCTGGTGCTGCTGCTGCTGCTGCGTATTGTTTCGAGTCGGAAGCATCATGGCGGCCCAGAAGGCCGTTGAAGGGTGCTGTTCGTGCGGACACATGCGCCAGAGGCCGCGGTCGTGCCAGAACACGTACCCGTGGCGCCACAACAGCTCTCGCGTCGTGTTCTGCGCGAGTATCTGCATTGCTGTGGGTGAAAGCGCGATGTCGACGTGGCGACTGCTGCCAAGCACCGTGCTGTTTTGGGCTGCTCCCAGCGCTGAACCGTACACGAGGACGAAATCGCCTGCCAGTCCTTTCAATTGGAGAATGCTGCTGACGTCCTCCAACATGCGGTGGTTGTAGAAAGCACAGCATGCCTTGTCTTCAATGGTGCAGGTGTCCGAAAGGGAACAGTTCATGGGATAGCACCCCAGCTGCGTGCTGTTCTCAATCGCCACCAGGCACGTTGGTGCGAAGGGCGGTAGCACAGGCATGGGTGCACCTGTCAACGTCTGGGGCATCAAACTGGTGGGATTGTTGAGGTTTGCGGGCGGCTGCAGCTGCAGCTGCGGCAACGAGGTGGGGTCCCTGCTGTGCAAGCTGCTGCTGCCTTGCTCACTCGACAAACTGCTGCTGCTGCTGTCATTGCCACTGGGCATCATCTGTGGCACAAAGACCATCACCAAAACAGCCAATGCGATTGGCACTACCAGGGAAGCCTTGAGCCTGCGGTGCTGCTGCATGTAACTGGGCCGCCGTCCTGGCTTGCTGCTTTGGAAGCAGTCATCGACTGCCCCCGCCCAAGATTGGGAAGACTTCTGCAGCTGCACACTCGCTGCCAATGCCAGGCAGACGCCGCCATAGAATGATGGCGGCGGGGGCGTGTGCAGCAGCAGCTGGCTGACCCATGCTGCAAATAGGCTGGCCACTGCACTGATGTAGACCTTTGTGATGTTGCCCCAGTGCTTTATCAGCGCACCCTGATCAGCAGCACATGATAGCAAAAGAGTGACATCGCATAAACATTAGTGAACAGCACACGACTCATGAACAGCCAGCCTCAGCATGGGCTACCAGATGTTGGCGGCGCATGCTTGATCCAGCATGTGGCATGGTGTCAGCCGGAGCTGTAGGAGGAAGACGCTGAATGCACCACAGCCACCACCCCTTTGGGTGCAGGCCAGGCTGTAGGCCTCCCCTTTTCCCCAGCTACCCCTCTACTGCATACACAACACATAAAGCTGCTGAAGCACACCTCACAGGTATGTGAGCACTGCGAGTGCCTGGCCACTGACAGTCCCTCTCAGGCTGGGAACACCAACTGCATCACTCTGCTCAGCTGCCACAGCATGGTTCTGATGCTATGAACGACCAGGTGTGAGGAGGGGTGTAGTACATTTCAATTTGGTACTTTCAAAATTTATTTCACAATTGGGTTTTAGGTTCAAGTTTGTATTTTAGGTTCCCGCCGCAGCGTAAACGTATGGTTGGCCCTCACCGTTATGAGACCCATCAGTGCAAGCACCAGCACAACTGCCCAGTGTGGCCCCTCCATGTCTGACAGAAACCCCTCCAGCTGCCCCCCACTGTGCCAGTAGTAGGCTGCATTCAGCAGCACACCTATCGAGTAGAGCCTCACGTTCTGCAGGACAGCAGACAGCAGCAGGGGCACAAGCACACAGGCTTGAGGAGGCTCGTGTACCATCCCAGCCCAGCTGCAGCTTTGCTCATCCCTGGCATGACTGTGTCTCTCGCACTGTTGAGGAAGTGTGGGACGTACTGGGGACCGGGGAGAGGGGCTGCGATGTTACTAGTACAAGCGTCTGCTGTGACCCAGCATGCAGTTGCAGAAGCGCTGCCGGCAAGCAGAGCGGGAGAATGAGGCACGCATGGGTGGCCCAAGCCCCAGCTGCACGCAAATGCCATCCTGATTGTGGTGCATGTTTCAAGCAAGCAGGTGCGGAACCTAACAGCTCCAACTGGCGTGCATTGCTCACCTGCAGGTTTAGGGTTTCATGGCTGTACTGGCTGTGGTTCATGACCCACTCAGTGTAGACTGACGCTGCTGCACTGAGAAAACTGATGAGCAGCATGAGCAAGCAGCCCCTAAGGCTGGCTCCAGCTGCAAGGGTCAAAAGAGAGCCTGAAGAAGCCCTCATGGTTGATTGCTGCCCCAAACAGATCCCAAAAAACAGGCCGAGCAGGCTGATAACTGCTGGGCTGTCGAGCCGCTTGTGTAGGACCCAGAATGTGAGCAGGCCCGTGGATATTATTTTCAAGTCGCACAGCAGCGTGTACAGAGGGGTCGAAAGGAGTGTCAAAGCATAGAAGGACAAACTGCAGGGGCAGCAGCAGCAAAACATGACAGACATTGTGTGGTAGCAGTGGACCAGCTCACCATCTGCTGCTGCAGCAGTAATGTGCTGTGGAGTTATGTTGGGACCAGCTGCTCAAACCCATATGATGCATCAGACACATGACAGGCTGTCAGCTGCATATTGGCTGCACAATGCATGTTGCCAACTGCAGCAGCCATTGGCTGCAACAGCGACGTGCTTACTTGTTGGTGGCAAAGTAGCAAATTGATGGAACGCTGAACACCGTGAGCGTCCGAATCCCAGGAAAAAGCCAGTGCCTGCTGCCCTGCCGCTGTTGGCTGCTGTTCTGAGAGCATGCGTACGATGTGCGCATCAAGCCTGAGTCTGACAGATGCATTAGTGTCGCTGTGCTTCTCTTCAACCCCTCAGAATGCTCTGCATTGGTTCGTGTGTCTAAGAAATGGAGAGAACTGGCAATACCCAACTTGACTGCCTCAGCCAGCAGCAAGAGCTTGACACTTGATGGGTTGCTGACGAATGTACGGTAACAATAAGATATTATTATTGTATCTGAGGCATACAGCAAGCACAGCACCAGTGCAATCACAAACAGCAACATTTTGCGCAGGTGATATCAGCGATGCCTGCTTCTGAAGCTGCTTAAAGGTTTTGTTTCTTTCATTTTGAGACATTTTGGGACACTTGGCCTTGGTGCCACCCTATATTACTGTTCGTTACGAAGTACAGTTGCCACCTGCTGAACCATTGTGCCGCCGTCGGTCGTGTGGTCTTGCAAGATGATGTCACCACCTTGAAACATTATCCAGAGCTACAGGCGAGGACGAAAAGTAGCTACATGGCATTGGATGTTGTGCAGCAAACACTGACTCGAGGTACAGTGGTGGGTGAGGCTATTGCAGACTTCTGTACTGATTCAACGATTATAAAACCTTCAGTCCCAGTCTGTGCCATGGCGCCCTTACAACCCACAACTTGCAGAGCCATAACCTGTTGAAGGGCTGGTACAGTAGTTGTTGCGGATATGCCGGCTCAGAACATCCAGCCATGGGTGGCCAGCAGTATGGACTACTTTGAAGACCAATGGCTGTCATTCAGCCCTTGGCCACTGGGGATTGGCCCTCCAAACAACTGGCATGGGCATATCCCATCAGCCTCGCTGAGACTGACTCATGAGCCAGCCGATCAGCTCCTAAAGCGCTGCAGGTTGTCATGCATAGCCCACTGCACTAAATTCAGCAAATCCACAAAACACAGTCAAAGTGGCTGTGCATGCCATGTCTGTCATTTGTTCTCCCTCTTGGTAAGCAAGCTGCGCAAGATAGCACACCTTGGGACTACTGGCAGCACAACACACACGCAAAACCACCCAACCTGTGTCAACAGCTGCGCTCAGATAAGCACCAGCATTGTAGCACTGTGACGGGATGTGACGCACACAAGATAACATATATAGTCTTTGATCAGACCACAGGAGAATGCTGCTTATCAGCTGCATCAAAACAGTATGGCTGTGTCAGTAATCATTCCAGGCTTGACAAAACTAGCACAGCTGTCTTGCCGCTGCTGCTGTCGTACATTCCTTGCACAACTGCAGCAGCTTGCTGACGCCAGTCCTGACTGCCATACCTGCCCTGCCTGCTGTTGGTACACCCACTACCTGTGTAACAACCGCCATACATGTACGTGTGTTCTGCCCAGCCACTGGTAGAACCTGCATGCTCCTACTGGGCACTGGCAGTGCCTACAAGGCAGCGCACATCCATAAACTTCATGGATGTTTGAAACATCCCGGTCTTAGCACATCCCAGTATGCAGCTGTAACGCACATGCCGCACCTGCGAGGGGTGCAGGGCAGCGCTGTCACCTGCCTGAAGTGCACTGGACTGCACTGCTGCAGGTGCACCAACGGTCGACACCTGCTCACAACTTGAGCGCACTGCCGATGCCTGCCAGAAACAGCAGAAGACATGCCACAACCATCATCACACACAGTGCACCACACTCTGCCAAGCATGAGGTAGGCTACCTCATGCATGCGGCAAAGGTACCCACCGCAGGAGGCTTTCAAGCACTCGACAGGGTTCCCACCCTTCTCACACACGTTGCCTGAGTGAGGTGGCAGGGGCTGCTCCTCACCGCCCACAGCAGCACTTGTGCTGTTGGCAACCCCAGCAAAGACACCACCGGGGCAGCACATGCGCCCTGCACATCTCCACCGACACCCCATCCAAACAACATGCCAGCCACACCAAACGGGACCAGCACCCCAACCACAAAGGCCAGCACGACAGCCACTGCGACAGCCAGCCTGAATTCCCGTTGGCGGCAGCAATACAGTTGTTATCAATCACTCATCACAATTTCCAAAGACAATGGAACTTACTCACTGTGTGGTATGCAGCATGGAGTACGGCTGCCCGCGCAAGTATGCCCAATGCCACGTGCCACAATCCCACCAATGATCCTACCCAGCTGCAACAGACAGTTACCAACAGATCAGACCTTGATTTGCTGGCTCAGTCACCAGCAGCAGGTCACTAGCAAGCAGAGCTGGGTGCAGCATGCACTCAAAAAAAACTGCGCCACTGCACTCCAAACACTACCCTTTCCCTGATGTGCACTCTGGAATCTACAGCACTTGGTGTGTGGTGACACCAACACTGCAGGCTTCACAATTGCTGCTGGCAGCACTGCTGCTGCCGCCGCCACTGCTGCCAGCACTGCTGCCGCTGTTGCTGCTTCCGCTGCTGCCAGCCCCACTGCTACCACCCACACCGCCTGCTGCTGCTGGCTCAGTTGGTGCCCTCAGCTCCCTGCAGACAGGCTTGTGCTGCTTCCAGTGAGCAGCTTGACAGCTGAGGCTGCAATACCTGAAACAGTAGCGCCGCAGGAGGATGAGGGGCAAAGTAGGCAGTGAACAGACACATATATGGCTGAAGAGCGTAGAGAAGCAGAGGAGGGTGGTTGGTCATCAAGAAAGACTGTAGCTTGCGGCATTGTTGACAGAATGGTATAGTTTGCATGAGATTGCCAGCAGACGTGTGCTGGGAACATGTTTTGAGCTACAAAAAGTACAGTGCCGAGATCCATCTTGTAAAGCGTGACCAGATGATGCAAAATAACTCAGTGTCCTGCGAGTACATTAGCCCACAGAAAAGGTACACATGCACCAAAGACGCTTGCTCAGCTGCATCCTATTCACACCTTTCCTCACCACCTGTAAACCCCGCATCCTTGAAGCACAACAAATTCAGTGTGCCGCGGCCGATAACCTTTCCCACAGCACTGAACTGAACCCCTGCACATTCACAGTAGATAGTACCTGATCCGTGGATGCATCATGCTATGGCATAGCATGCATGCTACAATGTAGCGCCTGTGCTTACACTCACCTGGCCACCCGGCAGCCCCCCCACACACAGGCCTTGCCTCCCACCAGCTGCAGCTCACTGGCACCGTCCAGGCAGGTGCAGCGTGGGTTGCTGCACATCCACGGCACTGGCAACTTGGCACAGAGTGCCTCGCCCGTATCCTGCAGCTGCTTGGCTAGCCTTGCAAAGCCCCCATACTCCAGGCAGGCCTGCATGCTGCTGTGGATTGTGGCAGCCTCCTTCACCTTCTGCTTTGCTGCAGCCACCACCTGGTCCTGCTCCCTCTCCCTGTCAACGACATCGCCATTACTGAATGGCTCGTCACTGTCGCGGCTGCTGCTACTGCTGCTGCATGGCTGTGCACCAGTGGTTCCATGCAGAGTACAGCGCTCGAGCCGCTTGAGGTGCTTTTGTGTGCAGTGGACCACCTCCCGGCTGTCTGATAGCTCATGCACCACTGCAGAAAAGAGATTGGAAAATCCCTCCTTGAGGCTGCCATACACTGGTAGTTGCACCTGCTGCTGTTGCGGCGGCTGCTGTCGTCCTGTGAGCACACCCGCAGATGGCTGGCCTGAGGCAGGTGTAGCAACATACCCCTGTGCACCAGCGGCAGCTGTAGCAGCAGGCTGCTGCTGCTGGCCGCCAGCAGCAGCAGACTGCTGCCACTGCTGCCATTTGGCAACACACTCTGCAGCCTGCAGGCCACCGTCCTCAATTTCAGCAGGCATCATGCTGTTGGTGAGTAGAGTGCATTTGCTGCTGTCTTGGCGGCGGACGAAGGTGCTGTCAATGCCGCTCTCCCACAGCGACGCTACTCGCTTGATACGGCCCATATTTCCAAGAATGCTGTTGGTGGACACACAAAAGCGCTGTAGTGTTGCATTTGCATCTGCCCAGCTGCAGGTGACGCTGCTGTCAGGCTGCTGCAGCGCCTGCTGCTGCTCCTGAACCCATCGCTGCAGCCAGCGCCCCAGCTCGCAGCAGTACTGCCCAATCACCAATACCCAAGGTGCTATCATGGCCCGCCAGGTGCACAGATCCACAATGCCCGGCACGCCAGCATCAATGAGCATGTCGATCGCACTATCAGCACAGGGCGCTGCAGCCTCGGCCAGTAAAAACTGAGTGCGCATGCTCTGCTGCCGTGACACCTTGAGCAAGCTGGCAAGGAGTGCCAACAAGCCAGGCTGCAGCTGTGGCTGGTCGACCGCAATGCTCACCATAGCTGGCAGGAGTCCGTCATCAGGCACGCCATCAGGCCCCTGTCGCCCAGTCAGTACCCCCAGCAGGTCACCCCACATAGGAAAAGCAGCACTACTGCACAGGCTGCCGGGGCTGCCGCCGCTGTCGCTACTGCTGCTGCTGCTGTTGAACTCGCCGTTGCTGCTGCTGCTGCTGCTGCTGCTGCTGCTGCTGCTGGTGCTGCCGCTGCTGACGCCAGTGCTTTTGCCACAGTTGATGTGGTGTGACAGCACCCTCCTTGTCAGCACTTCCAGCAGCAGCATCACGCTGCTAGCCCTGGGTGCAAGGCAGTCGGGCGGTACCTGCAGCAGTAGTAGCCGCAGTTGCAGCAGGGTCAAGCTCCATGTCAGGTCTTATAGGGCAAGTGCGGGAGCAGCAGCAGCAGCAGGCGGGCACGCGGGCGGTGAGTGTGTGTGGCTTTGAGAGGGTCAAGACGTGACCGTAGGCGGTTGAAAACACCGAGAACAGTGTAACTTGCGAGCTGCACCGGCTCGACCCCTGTGGGCGATGCCATTGTTGTGTGGGGGATATGACCATGAACCAATACCGCCGCCCCCAACAGGTCGTTTGAAGCATGGTCAAATAATCTCTTATAGTTTGCTTATAAATTTAAACAGAACTCAGCTCTGCAATATTAGGACCTGACCGCAGGCACCAAACAGTCTGGGTACATGCAACCACATGCTAGTTGTTGCGTCAGACGCAACCAGCCACCGCACAGCCACGCAGCAGTCACCAGCAGTTGTGGTAGCACAAAAAGCAGTCACAGCAGGCATCAGCAATCCAATCATGTATTTGCCTGTGTCCCTGAGCCGCAGTCGCTTTAGCACAAACAGCAGCCACAGCAGGCATCAGCACTTCAAGCCAGCAGTTGACAGAATCCCTATCCAGCAGTTGCGGCAGCACAAACAGCATTTGCAACAGGCATCAGCAGCTTCATCCTTCGTTCCCTGTGCAGCAGTCGCTTTAGCACAAACAGCAGCCACAGCAGGCATCCATAATGGAATCCATCAGCCGTCTGTGCCCTTTTGGTCTACCCTGCTTGAAAAGTGGTGACACCACTAGTGTGACACTTGCACTCTCCCTCACTGAACAGTGGGGGCTGGGGTAATACCCCACCTGAGGGCATCAGCTAGCTTAACCCCGGTAGGCAATGCCGTAAAGATGTTGCAACTGTGTCTACGTGCAACGCTGCTGGTGCACATAGCAAGGGTAGGGGAAGGAAGAGGTAGTACAAGCCCCCAGGCGATAAAGGTGCGATTTTCTAGCACTCCACCCTCTCCCTGTCACCTGCATGGCTCCCAGGCACGATAGCAAACCGCCGACGGCCTCCAAGCTGTCACAGCACATGCGCACAGAGCTGATTCTGCCACTGCCACTGCTGCCGCTGCCATACCAGGGATCCGAATCACTCGTGTCGATACAGCTGCACCTGGGAGCACTCAGCAGCTGCTGTGCCGCCGAACTGTTGGGTGAGAGCAAGCGAACAGTAGCAGCAGTCTGTACGAGCAGTCCCAGGGGCTGCTGCTGTGAGGTGTTGCCCGGCTGCTGCTGAGCTGCACCATGCGGGCAGCCTACAGGCAGCGGCTGCAGCAGCTGCTGCTGCATAAGCTGCAGCCAGCAGTCAAGCAAGGCAGGCAGCCGTTGCTGCTTTCCTGCTGCTGCCGCTGCCTCCATGCCCGGTGCATGCCAGTAACGCAATGTCCAAGCTGCTGAAACTGTTGCAGCATATGTAACCAAGGGCTCCCCTTCCCCGCACAGCAGCGCAGTGCGCAGCAGCAGCGCCGGCAGCGGCCAGCACACAGCCTGCAGCAGCTGCTGCTGCTGGCGGCTGTGCGCGTCCAGTGGGGCCCACCTCCCCTCCCCAGCTGCCACCCTTGAGGCCTCCATGATTGTGTTCATTGAGGTCCCTAGTTCAGCCAGGGTGCGGTATCGTGCATGCAGCATCAAAGAACTGCCCTCTGGTAGCGGACTAGGAGTTTTGCGACCGGCGCCAACGCACCCACCACGTATGTTGATCGTGCGATCATCGGCGAGCATGGCCTGTGCGAACGACAGCAGGGCTTCTGGCTTGAACCCGAGCTGCTGCCACATCTCAGTGATTTCTACCTCCAGTCGCTGCCATTGCTGCTCCCTTGCATGCGTCAGCGCAGCGTTGGCAGCTCCTGCTGCTGATGATGCTGCGCTAACGCGGATGCTGTCGCCGCCACTGCTAGTGCCGCTGCTGCTCCTACTGCTGCTGCACCGACCGCTGCTGCCGCTACAGCAGCTAGTGCTGCTGGCGCAACAGCTGCAGTCGCCGCCTCTGCCCCCGCCGCTGCCACCACTGCTGCTGGCTGCATTGCAGCCGCCACTAATGCTGCTGCCAGTGCTGCTGCCAGTGCTGCTGGCACTGCTGCTGATGCCTGTACCTGGCAATGCTGCTGCCTCCTCACTGCGCTGACACAGAGAAGCTGCCTTTGGCGGGGTTGCTGCGGCACGGCTTGCCAAGAAGGCCTGCATCACTAGCACTGTGAGGCACAGCTGAAGGTATGCGGCAGTGCTGTAGTGTGCCCTGACTGCCTCAAAAGCTTCGTTGGTGTATTGCCGGGCCCTGTCCATGCTTGACAGCATGTGCTCAACCTGCACTCAACCGAGGGAGGCAAGGAAGCAGTTGGAGGACAATATGTGAGAATCAATGTGAAAGTGGTTGCACATGTGTGCTACTTGTGTTCTAGCGCCCACACAAGGCATCATCTCTAGTTGCACAAGCAGCGGTCCCACACAACCATCCACCATAACCTTAGCAGTCCTGTATTGCAAGAGGCAGCAAAAATCTGGCACGTCGGGTGACAGGGAGTTGTGTGATGCGGGGTCAAGCACCTTGATGTATTTGCAGGGGGGCCTCACCTGTGTCACTGCACAGAACTGCTCTGGCGTGCAGCTGTGCCCTGCAGCCTGTGCCAACGCTGCTGCCAGCTCGACAGCCTGCACATGGTGTGCAAAGTACACGTCCGCTGCTGCAGCTGTTGTGGCCTTGGCTAGGTTTTCTCGTCCAGGGTTGTGCTGCCACAGCTGGAGGGCTGCCACCCACCACAGCAGCAGCTGGTGGGCAACCTGCAGGAGCAGTGCTTGTCCCTGCTGCTGCTGCTGCTTGTGGTGCTGGTCGCAAGGCTGTTGCCGCAGCTGCTGCGTGGAGGATGACAACAGCTGCGTGACCTCCCGCTGTGCTGCTGCCACAAGCCCCAGCACCTTTGTGTCAGCTAGCAGCTGAGGTGAGATTTTTGCAGCAATATGGCTCGGTTGTAACCTTGGACAGCGCAGTATTGCCGTTGCTGCTGCAAGCGTTGCTATAACCCTACTGCTCAATTCCTGCTGGCTTCAGTCCCTAGCACGTCTGCGGTCTGCCAGAAGCATGGCTAGTAGCTTCATGACTTTATGGCAGCACGCCACGCTGCTGACGACAGCGTCTGCCGGTGGCTGCAGTGGAGCCAGGTACTGCACAGCTGCGCACACCTCGAGCAGCTCGGATCTCCTGCCTGACAGGAGGGCGTCAAGGCCTGCCTCTATGCCCTTCCAGCTGTCCATACGGCGTGTGTGGGGTCCCATTATGGCTTTGCTGCTGTGCTGTACTGGGAGAACGATCAAACTCATGAGCTGATCAGCAGGAGATTTGGACTCTAGATATCAGTCGATTGCAAATAAGACCATGCTGATCACGTTGAAAGTGTTGAACGAAACTAGAAGGTGACTTTAACCAACTCCAAGGGTCCTTCACGAACGCTGTGGACATGATAAAGCGCCAACCCTGGTGTCAGCCAGGCACAGGACTGTTCTGTACTGGGTGTGTTTATCTTAAAGTTTGGGGAATTCAACGGCTCAGGGATGCTTCCACCACTGATCTGGGGACACATGTGACGCTATACCTTGGCGCCGATCGGCCGATCGCGATTGGTCAGCAGGGCTCCGTTGGCAACCAGCAGGCCGTTTGGGACTGAAACATATTGATGCTGAAACAAAGATTCAGGTTGCCCATTGTATGTTGCTGGTACAACTCATATTTGTGCAACATCTGCCATCATGGCATGGCATGGCATCCGTCCTGCCCGCCGCGGGTACAACAATCTTGCATGTCTACTAGGCAGTGCCCAAAAACCCAGCACAACATGCAGACAACATCCGGCTCTCCCACTTTCAGCACGCCTGTCCGACATTGCGTATGCTGCTGTGACACACATATGTCTCCTGCAGGAGAGACGTCTCTCCATCAACTCGCAGCTGCGAGTGCTCCACCACTGCACTGGAGCACTCCCATCCTGGCAGGGCAGTGTTGTTGCCTGCCCAAACAGCCAGGTGCACGAATGGTCACCACCTGCTTACAACATGACCGCATCCGCAGCAGTCATCTGTCACAGATGAGTCAACGGTCACATGGCATGCCAGCACCGGGGTACCCCGGGGTCAGAGGGGTCAGAGAGGGGTCAGAAAGGTACCTCCGCGGCAAGCACTGTGCCACACGGCGTTATGCATGCTGCAAGTCCCCCTTCCGCAAAAGGAACCTCTCAAAGTACCCGGTACTTTGGTCTGAGCCTCAGACCAAACACACTTGCTGAAGGAGGCGGCATCGGCTGGTCCTCACCGCCCCCTGAGGAGCAGACATGCTGTTGGCGACTCCACCAAAAGCCATCCGATCCGGGATCCCTGTGTGCAGCACATGCGCCCTGCCCATCGCCACCAACACCCCATCCAGAGTACACATGACCCACACCAAAGGCAACCACCGCCCCAACCACAAAGGCCAACACCACAGCCACTGCAACAACCAGCCTGAACTTCAAAGGAGAGATGCTGCTCTTACGGATCTGCTCGAGCTCACCCTGTGCCTGCCACAGCCTATGCTGAAGCCTGTGCTGCCCCGCACACATCAACCTGTCCTGCAGCTGCTGCTGCCCTCCTCCAAAGATGCTGACGCTGCCGCACACCTCATCCACCATAGGGTTCATGTCCACAACCAGCTCTTTTGATTTGCTGCGGATCTCACCCAAGCTCCCGGACAGCTCCCCACTGGCGACCTTTGCATCTATCTGCTCCTCCTTCAGCTGCTCGTACCTCTTGTAGAATGCATGCGCCCTGGCCCAGCTGTCACGCCACAGCCCCGACAGTGCAGAGTTCCCATGGCCGGTCAGCAGCGACTTGAGGATCATGACGTCTGAGTGGTCACGGTCCAAAGGCAGGGCCGTTCCCCACAGGTAGCGCCTGTAGGGATCTCCCACTGGGCCCTGGCTTGCATCCTCGGGCCCAAGCACAGTTTGCGACCCCATGACAGCAAAGGGAGGGCCCTGGGCAAGTACTGCATTGAGGGCTGAGGGTTCAAAGCTGTAGGGCTTGAAGGGGGTGACCAGGCTGCTGCTGCCCTGGGGGCCTGCTGCGGCAGCTTGGCTCGTGGCACGCTGGATGACCTGCACAGGCACAGCAGCACATGGGTGTGGTCAGGAGAAGGCCCTTCTAGCAGGCTGCAATAACAATATTGTAGACACAGCTGTGAAAGGCCCGTCTGAGACGTTGCAAGAGGCAGCATAGGGGAAAATCCCGCTTCAAGCTTGTGACCAGCTGGCAATGTGTACAGCTGAGGTTGGATGGTCACAGGTGTGCCACTGTGTATTGATGACCATGCGCATATGACTTGCTGGTCCACAACAGCAGCACCGTCCCACCAACTTCTCATCTGGTTTGGGGGAAGGTGGAGATGGTATTGCAATCAGACAACTTTGCTAGTGGAGCAGCGCATGTACACATGTGTATATGGCATGGCCCACCGAGATGCATCTCATATGACTCATCCTCTTCTTTACAGAAAAATTCAAAAAAATTCAAAAAAATTCAAAAAAATTCAAATTTTTTCAACAATTTTGTCACAGCAGGAGTCTCACCTCAACCACCTCTCTCTTGTATGCCTCAAGCTCTGATGCGGTGTGAGTGTCAGCCTTGGCAATCACAGGCACCACTGCCACCAGGCTGGAGATGCCCTCTAGCATGAACCTGCAGGAAGGGCAGCACCAGTTGAGTACAGTACTCAGTTGCACAGTCCTACTAATACATACTATATACGTGAGTCACTAGTGAAGTCAGTAGTTGTGTAAGGCACTCAGCTGCAGGATGAAGTAGAGTGTTAACTAAATGAGTAACACCAAATTAAAGGCACACGCTTGTGAGAGTGTATACTGCTGCAAGCTGGCGTAACACTGGCTGTTCACATACTGCTTGCCAAGTGTATATGCTGACCACTGTGCAATGTGGCAAGATTGTGACACACAACATTGAGCCTAACAACAGCTTGAAGACCTGCATTACGCACCAGTCAAGCTCCTTGGCACGCTGAGGAGGAAGGAAGTAGAGGCAGACAGTAATGCCGTGCTTCATTACTGAGCCAGGGTAGGGACTGGACTCTGCACACGTTGATGAAGATTACGGGCAGCACAGCACAACGGCAGCAGCAGCCAGCAAACAGCAGATAGCAAGCAGCAGGTGGTGGTAGGTCAGTATAAGTTCCGTATGTGTTGTGACCGCCTTCTGCTGGAGTCGTATGTTGCACTCCGCTGACAACAGTAAGGCTTCTGGCACCAATACCTACACTCATTTGAAGCTTGTGCAGTTGCTGCTGCAGGCCGCCCTGCAACAGCGGGCGATGCTGCACCCCATGCACCGGCCAGCACAAAACACTATGTGCAAAGCACACCCTGGTTTGGCAGCCACGACGCTCCTACAGCCCAACCATTTGATGCAAGGTAGCTTCCTTGCCCTGAGCCTCAGCTTGAACTGAGTTAGGCTGGAACACCAGGTGGCGTACAAAATGTTTTTGAAGCTTTGAAGCACCCACCTGTGGATCCCGCCTTTTCAGCCACGAGGTCCTTCTTGCGCTGCTCCAGTAAGAACTCCACCACAGTCTTCAGGTTGCTCACCAGGTCGATCTCGTCACCCCACCCAGGCATGTCCTGCATAACAAGCAGCAACACCAGCAACAGCAAAAGCCAGCACAGCATTGGATCGCAAGAGCCAGCTTCGTTGCAGGGCACAATTTACCTGGAGCTGCTAACACCACCGAAAAATGCACCACCTGTGAGGCTGGTTTGTTGCAATGATGACTGCACAACTGCCACCGGCACAACAGGCACCTGGGCAGCTGGGTGGCAGGTCCAGTGACTGTGTACACATGTACGTATGACAAGGTTGTCTGCCAGACAGTGTTTCGTTATGGCACACCTGAATGCTGATGACGAGGCCCTTCCTTGCGCCGTTGGCATTCGTTGACTTTGACATGATGGGATGTGTCTCCAGCCGCATGCTGTCAGGGTGAGACTTGAACTGCGCGGGGGATGTCCTGCCGCCCAGCTCAAATGCTGCACCCATACCAGGCTTTAAATTTAGTGGAAAATTGAGCACCAGATTCTTGATGAAGGTCTGTGGGTTTTGGCAGGTGGGGGTGTAGGGAGGGACAGGGTATACGTCAGCAAAGGGGGCAGGGGTAGGGCGGCAGGAAGGGAACTGCGTGAGAGGCTGGGCGGGACAGGGTGAGTGCACTCACTTGCACGCGGGAGTTTACGGATACATGGGGTGCAAGTAGCTAAGGGTGGCAAGGGAGAGGAGTGACAGGCTCGGCGAACAAAAGGTATGGCAGGGTGGTGTCTGGCAAACAAAAGGTCTGGCGAACAAAAGGTCTGGCGAACAAAAGGTATGGCAATTCTGGGCGAGGATCCAAGCTTTCAAAGCTGTACGCTGTCACAGCATTGGCAATGCCTGGCCAAACAGATAGCACGAGACGAAGGGAGAAACACAAACGTCAACACTGAATACGTCCAAGGTTCCTCCATAGCCTCACCGTCTTGCCAAGGCCGCTCTCTCCAAAGGTCATGATGTTGATGTACTCGTTGGGGGCATCGTGATGCATGTCGAGGTTGCCCTCCGCAATTCGCCTGTCCATGTACTTGACACGCCACATGTCCTCAGGTGCTTGCTGCTGCTGGGGTTGCTGCTGCTGCTGCATGGGCTGGGGCATGTGCCCTCCTGACTCTAGAATCTCGTTGATGATGGATGTGGCGGCGGATGCAGGGTTGTTGGGAGCCTCGGTTTCTGCTGCATCTGCGTCTGCTGCTGCAGCAGTACTGGTAGTGCTGTCAGCACCAGATGACCTGGCAGGCCTGCTGTGGTGGCCACGCAGCATGCTGAAGGGCTCCTCGATGGGGTCAGTGTGTGACTCAAGGGAGTCAAGAATTGCTTGAATTGCCCCAAATGCCTCTTGCGCAACTGGTTGTGCACCAGAGGTCACCTGGTGGGCCTCCATGTCGCTGGTTTCACTTCTTGCATCCCTGCGAGAGGTGAGCTCCCAGTCCTGCGCAAACAAATATGTGACAGCACGTGTATTTACTAAATGCGACTGGTTTCTACACGAACAAGGTAACTCCTGTCCCACCGACAAATGTGCCCGCCAACACCAGAGCCAACATGAGGGTACACAGCGGATGTCAGCGTGATTCACCAGACATAATGTATTACCTCACTCGAGAGTGTCATCTCCAAGGCAAGGCTCGGTGGTGGTGCTGCTCAGGACAGCGCCTTCTATTTGCGGAAATATGATGTATACAAAGATGTTCACAAGTATATTGGTTCAGAGTGACCAAAATCTGTGTGAGATCCTTGCTTTAGTTACTTTGGTGCCAGAAAGTGAAGAAGTTGAATCGACCTGGGTCAAACTGCCCGCCACCCCGGAAGACGCGTAGCTTTCATCATTCTGAGGCAACTCTGAATGCAGGCTGTATGCTGGCACTGAAGGAATGGAACCTGCAGAACCTGCGGCTGTAGCCTGCAGCGTGCAGTACAGCTGTGCATATGCATGCATGCCAAACTAGATCTGCTGGTGCATGTGCCACCATGCATGCCAATCTGCTGGTACATTGCAGATTGTTTGCTTGCTGATACCAATGACATGACAGTCGCACAGTCACACACGGTAGCTATCATGCGTTCAAGGGTGTGCCAGGCCAGTGCGAATTACACACTGCTGTGTCCTCACAACCAGATGAGTTGAGGCTACAGTTTTTTGCGTGATGCAGCACAAGCCCGTCACACGTGCACATGTGCAAGGCCGCTTGTAGGGGCTGTAGCTGCTGAGCTAGCTAGCTAGCGCCGCCACACCAGCTGAAGCTTCAGATGGGCCCTCAGGGCCCATCAGGCTGATGGGAAGCTGCTCGCTGGTTTTGTCTTACACGCTGGTCTGGCTTTACTGCTGCAACAGCACCAGGTTTTGTGCCGCTTCAGGGTTTGGGGTTAAGGTCTTTCTTGCTACATGTGTACATAGTGTCAAGGACTCGACCACACTGTTAGCTCTGTCCAACCTCGCAGGTCTGCTGACCACAAGAGCGTTGCATGCAACGTGCTGCTTTCTTGTGTCGTGCGCGCAGCGTAGCACATGCTGTGCTGTGCAGTCATCCCAATTCACAGTGCTGCAGGGATGTTTGTGTGCGTGTGTGATCTCAAAAGCAGAAGGCTTGGGCCTTTGTGCAGGTTGCCATCATGGAGGCAGAGGCTGGCCGGGGCGTGGGCACAGGGCACCCGGCGGTGTGGCGCTGCACTGCTGGCCATGGCAGGCAGGCAGGCAGACTCATCCAATGGCAAACCAGGTTGGAGACAGACAGATAAACGGCCTTCATGGCTGTTGGCCCTGCACACCTGCGTTGGTCGCTAGTTCGGCACTCAAAGCATCCAGCTTGAAGGCCTCCAGCCCTTGGGATGCTGCTGGAACCAGCACGTATTGCCTCAGCTTGCACAACTAGAACCACCACCGCATGCTCCCAGGCCAGGCCATGTCACATCAGAAGCTAAGGGTTTTGCAACATTGCATTGCTGATATCCCCATCCAAGCCATGATGGGCGGTCATGAATTGTTGTTGGTGGCTCTGAAGAAACCATCAACATCCAACTGCTGGGCTTCAAATCGACATATATGTGAAGAAGGGCAGGGCGTGGGGGTGGGGAGTGAGCCCCCCCCCCCCCCCAGCACACACAAACACACACGTGCGTTCACCTGACACAAACTTTGGTTGGTGGAACAGGGTGGAACATCAGACAGTGGAAGAGGAGGCCACGCCCTAAAATTGGAAGGACGGGGAGGATTAATATAATCAGGCCAGCAGTCCGAAAGATCAGGCAGAGGGGGTTCAGCAACCCTTCACAGCAACAGTGTGCCTTGGGTGCCTCACCTTGGGTAGTACCCACAACAAACGGAACCAAATAAATATTCAAAACAACACGGGGAAGAGTCCCTGAGCCAGAAAGCCTGAAACGGATACTGCGGGTAGCAAATATGGCAGTTGTGTCACTTTTTGATTCAATTCAAGGTTTCAGGTTGTGGATGGTGCCCTGTCTTGACCGCATAAGGCTTATTGCATGCCTACCACAACAACATCAACACTTTTTTCGCAACCCTTTGTGTCACAAAGCTATTGTCTGAGATCACTCCTTCCGACACTCAAGTCCATCGCCATGTCGAGCCTGTCGTGCTTGCCAGACGAGGTTCTTGTGCTCATGATGCAGGAGCTATCACTCTTTGACCTGCTGAAGGGGTGCTCCTTGGTCAATAGGAAACTCCACAAAGCAGCAGCAGCTGCCACACAATCCCTTGCGATGGGGGGACACTTTAGGGCCCCTTCGGACGCCTGGATGTCGAAGAATGGAGTTTATCTGAGGTCTTTATTCCTCGACAGCTACCGGGACCTCCTGCGGCTCGCCTGCCCAAACCTGCGTTCCCTCGTGTTGTCCACTTCAGTTGGCAGTGTGCAGCTGGGAGCAGCAAATGGCTGTCCTGGTATCCAGAGCTGCAGCAACCTGACCTACCTGAACCTGTGGTGCGACATCATCGACGCCCCAGTGGGTACTGTGCTGGACTTGTCTTGCCTGGTGCACCTGCGGCACTTGGAGGTGGTGCCCCGCAGCAGCCGGCAGGGGGAGGGCCCATGGGCTGATAATGTTGCTGGTTTGTCACTTGCCACACTGCCACGTATGCACCACTTGACACACCTCCGGCTGGAGTGCTTGAGCGTTGACAACGTCCTGCAGCTCGGTGGCCTCACCAACCTTCAAGTGTTGTACTTGGCCGCAGTCGACGATGGGGTTCCAGTGGGTCCCAACAGATTGCCTGGTATGGTGTTGCCCAAATCCCTCAAGGAACTCTACCTGGAGTCACCAGTGGAGGCAGCACTGCTGTCTTTGGCGCCCACAAGCCTGCAGTGCCTGAGCGGGGCTGGAAACACTGTGGGGGGCCCTGCTGGGGGTCCTGACTCCTTCTTGTCCGGCGTTGCTTGACTGCAGCACCTAACTTTACTGTCAATGGAGCGCAGCAACGACCTTGCTTTGCCCCCTCCTGGCCCTACATACTCTGCGCTGACGGCCAGTAGCGATCTGGTGGACCTCACAGTGGGTGGGTACAACTTCCCTCCAGACTTCCAAATGGCCGATATGTTTGTCACAACACGCAAGGTGCCACGTCTCAAGTGTCTGTCCCTCGACATCTTCTCAACAGGCGAGGATGGCATCGCCCCCATACCATGTGATGCAGCAAGCCTTTCCAAGCTTGTTTACTGCTGCCCCAGCTTGCAGAACATCTGCTGTGACTGGCTTTCTGGCGGTCTGGCGGCTCTGTGCCTACAACCTGGGCTGCATGTGTCTGGGCTGAACAAGCTTTCAGCCTTGACAGGCTTGCGCGTGTGGTTTGACACCGATGGTCCTGACAGCTTCGACGAGTGTATGAGGGGCGTCGCAGCTGTCACACAGCTACAGGAGTTGAGGTTGGCGGAGTGCTTGGGCTGCACAGTGGCTGCCTTGTTGCCCCTCACAAGCCTCACAGCCCTGACACAACTTGAAGTGGGGAAAGGCTTTGACCCCCTTGATGATTGTGTGGTCTTCACATACACCACAACCACGAAGGTGAGCAAGTTGCGCAGATGTATCACGTGCATACTGATAGTGAATTTCAGGCCATTGCGTTACTGACTGACCGCCATTGTGCGCTTGGTAATGTAGCTGCAATCAGATAAGAGCAACGATTGCCATTGCAGAGTGGCTGTGTGTGCTACAGTAGCGCGTCAACATGCCTTGGCGGTGTTGTGGTTCAGCATGCTGGTGGCTGCTGGTTGCAGTGCTGACGCTTTTGCTTCTTGCCTCTTTGCCGGTGCTGTCATGACGCAGGGTGACTCTGGCCCTGATGTGTGGCGGCAGCTGCTGGAGCGTTGTACGACAACCAGTTGCCACCCCCACCACCACTGCCACCACAAGACCAACAGGATGAGCAGGAGTAGGAGCCACAGGAATGCGCACCCCGCAACGCTCTTGCTGAAAGGGTTGGGGCAGCATTTGTGTCTGTGAGGGAGTTGTCCTGATTGGGAGCATGACAGACTGCGGTGGTGCTTGTCCATGGTTGTGGGAGGTGTGGCATGGCTCTACCAGTTTTCAGCACGGTGCTGGGGCTTTGCAAGGTCTGAAGCTGAGGCAGTTGCCTGTGGCAAACAGTCGCTCTGCGCATACTTCAATCAATCAAACTGCGGAGCACCGCAAAGGTGAAGCTGCGCTCAGGGTTTTGTTTGCCCTGTAGGGGGCACCTTGTTGGCCCAACTGGGTTTGAACTGCATCACAGATGGCTGCTGTACTGCAGAATGGCATCGCACGCTGCATGTCTGGCCATCAGTGCCTTCTTAGGCAATTCACCACGGGTAGTACCCATCATGGGTAGTATGATAGTATGCTGGAGGATATGTCCCTGCCTGGCAAGGGGGCAGGTGGTGCAATGCTCAAAGTGGTGGCAGCAGCCGCGGTCAAATGCTGATGTCTTGGCTATGTGTTCGTGGCTGGCTCACATGACCCTTGTGCCTATTTCTGGCATTCACGTTCGCAGTGTTTGATGTCCCAGGGGGGGGCGCTGCTTGGTTGTGCAACCACTGCAGCCATAGTGATGTGGTCTGCCGCAGCCATGCCGGTCCACGTCGCCCCGCTCTTGCCGGTAGGATTGTGGGGCAACTGACAATGGGGGGTAGGAGGTTAGGATATCACGCCAAGGGGTGGTGTTGTGAGCCAAAGGATACTGGATGTTGCTTGGGCATGCATCAGCGCACACCGCCATTATAGCCTCGACACCTTACTTGCAGTCAGGTACTTGAAGCATCCGCCTGTGTAAGCCCCCAGCCCTTTGTTGTTGTTGGAGCCAGCACGTGTTACCCCAACTTGAACAAGGAGACTCCATCATATGCTTGCTAGCGATGTCAACAGGCCCTATCACAGCGGAAGCTAAAAACTTTGCAATGACACACCTTATCCGGCACGACACACTACTAGCTGTGACATGGCATACGGTAACCTGCTGTAGGTGAAAGCATGAAATTTCACAGGTGCGGGACGAACAAGTCATCGCTTGCAGGGCACCCACAAAGCCTGAGACTGTCTTACTCCCATACAGACAAGGCAAATTACAGAGTGCTGGGCAGTCTGGGCAGTCGCGCCCCCCTCAGGGCCTGTCAGCACCAGGAGCAGATTGGCCGGCAGCAACATAAGTTCAGTTGGCGACTGTTGCTCATAAAGGTTCATCATCGGCTGTTGTCCGGATAATCAGAAGAACTCATGAAATTTCACCTGTCTGGGCAACACAGCAACATATACATGTGAAAAGGTGTAGGGGATGGAGCGTGACCAGCACCACTGATGCCCCCCCCCCCCAATGCACTCATCAGTTCACCTGACGTGGCACTATGTGGGTGAACATGGTGGTGTGGCGATCCTGAGGCGTTTACATCTGATGCGCTGGGCCACAAGTGTCGATCCTTAGGCACACTCAAACCGACATAGTAACAGACGGTTGGCTGTAACAAGTTTGAACTTTTCAGGTGCAAGATAGCCCTCATCCTTGCCAAGGCTCAATATTGGGGACTCAAAATAGTTGTTTGTGACGACGTTAGCTTGCGTGCAGCTGTTTTCGGTCATGTCGTTGTGACCCCATCAGCTTCCTGCGAGCTGCACGCCTGTTCAGCAGTGGGCAGCTCCAGGAAGTGATTTGTATCAACCATGTTGAGATACGACACCTCAATCGCACCCTGCGGAGCCAAGCATGGCCTCCCTTCAACAGCAGAGCACTTGGACAGCAGCAGCTCAGGCGACGACAAGCACGTGTCCATATTGCAGCTGCAGCTCTTCTGTCAGGTATGACAAGCCTCATATAGAGTTTTGGAAACTCTCGAAGCCGCCTGAATTCATGCAGGCACCTGACCGCTCTCCTCTTATGCGCGTGTCGTGCAGCACCCAACTGTTGATTTTGGCACAGTCAGTGTTGGGTCCTATGCGACACACTACCTGCGGGCAGAGAACCCCACCCTGCTGACACAGGTATGTATTGACTGACCCAGCCCACGCAGCCACTTTATTGAGCTTGATCGGCGCCCTGCAGCATTTCAAATGCTGCACCAGTGGTGCCCCCCCCCCCCAGCTCTGAAACACACTGTCGGGCTGCGCCCGACAGTGTGGAACACACTGGCTGGAACACACTGTTCCAGCCGTATATGCATCTAATTTATACGGCTGGAACTTGTCTGACTCGGATGCCTGCTGTTCTGCATGCCCCATAGCACCTGGGGGTGGACAAGGTGCCTGTGCAGGATGGCTTCAGCTTGTCAGCAGACCCCAGCCTCCCAGCAGCTGCTAGCCTCAACTGGAGCAGCGCCGTCGCCCCACACAGCAGTGTGCTGCTGCCAATCACCTGGCGCCCCGCATCAGCAGGAGCAGTCTCGAAACTCATCGTCCTCAAGCTGGATGACAAACACAGGCTGCAAGTAAAGCTGCTGGGCAAGGCTGTCGTGCAGTACCACCAGCCCAGCACACGCCAGACAGACCAGTCCTCAAGGCTAGCTGGGCAACGCAGTGTCGATGCTGCTGGCAGGAAAACGCTCAGCGCAGCGCCCAAGCCGGCGCCCGCTCACCCAGCAGCAGCAGCAGCAGCACCATTAGGTGCAGCAAAGCAGCCGGCGCCAAAGGCGGCAGCAGGAGGAGCAGGACCCAGGCCTGCTTCTGGCAGCGTCCCTGCCCGGGCAGCAGCAGCCAAGGAGCCTCCTGCACGCTTCAAGGCACCAGCACGCAGCTCCGCAGCAGCTGGAGGCCTCAAGCTCAAATCAGCGGCGGGCCCTCCAGCACAGCAGGCAGCAGCCAGCAACAAAGCGTCAACCGCAGCCAGGGTGCCTGCAGCACCAGATGCAGCAGGAACAGCAGCACGCCCGTCATCAGCGTCAGCACGGCCAAGCCCATGGCAGGAGGCTGCCAGCTCTGCAGGAGGGATGGTGGTACCTGCCACACCACGCGGCCCCAGGGTCGGTGCACAGCAGCAGCCTGCAATGACGCCAGTGACAGCAGCCAAGACCAGCAGGGGCGTGGGGCTCAGCAGCGGCGGCTTTGGCAGCAGTTCGAGCCAGAAGGCCACAAGCAGCGCCCGCAAGACATTCCGCTTCTTCCATACAGAGTAAGCCTGGGCCGCTCTTGCAGCAAGTACAGCCTGCCTGCAGGCCCTGCAGTGCCAGCACATGTATGCGCCAGACACATTGCAAACATTGTCTGGGTTTGGTGGATGCAATCTTCAGACATGAGACCATCTGACTCTGAACAAAGCCCGTCTATATGTGGCAGTATGAGTGTGTGCACTGTCAGCCCTTAGCCTGACAGCTGTCCTGCATGCGCCGTGTGTTGGTGTGCCTGCCTGCCTCTCTGCCCCAGGCTGTGGATGAACAAGCAGGACAGGGCGTTCACTGGCTGGCTCAACCACCTGCTGATGCCGTACACGCCGGAGTACCTGCGCGCAGCGTCCGAGGGTGACACATCAGCAGCGCTGTCAGACCTGCGCTTGGCGGCACGAGTGCAGGGAGCCATGGTGGCCTGCTACAGGTGGGGCAGCACTGCTGGCTTGGTTGGTGGCTGCCTGGTCATAGCCCAGCTGGGCGGCAAAGCTCGCTCCTGTAGCTGCCAGTGCTGGCATCAGCACAAAACCTGTGACAGCAGGACCTGCAAGCTGCAGAGATGACACTAGCAGCTGCAACAAGCCTGAACAGCCAAACTGAGGGCAGGCATGCCAGAGGAGGCAGCAGCGCAGTGAAGGGGATGCACCTCACTCATATCATACTACCATTTGTTGTTGTGATGCGTGCTCTGAAGCTCTGTGCCCTGTCATGCAAAGTGTGCTGCTGCTAAGCATGCAGTGTTGCTGACAAATGATGTATGATAACAACACCGCAGCTCACCAGGATTTCTGCAGGAGCTCATCCTTGTGCACGGTGCACGCTTGCAAACACTGCTGCAAACACTGCTGTCGTGCAGGACGGATGCTGACCTGCGTGACACCATGATCAAGGTGGAGGAGAGCATTGACGCTGGAAAGCTCAGGATGAAGCCAGAGGTGAGATCGTGTCCGGTACAGCAGCTATTCCTTGGGGTGATGGGGTGCAGCACGGCTTGAGAGTGTGGCGGCAGAGGTGGCCCGGTCGGCAAGCGGACGGCAGCGCAAGTGCAGCAGCTCAACAGTCGCCGGAGCAGCACCCACCGGCCCAGCACAGCCAGGCCCCGTGCAGCAGCTGCATTCAATGGCGCCTCCTGCAGGGCACGGCAAGCAGGGCAGTTTGACCTGGCGACGGGTTACCTGAAATCCAGCAGCCTCCTGGCAGAGCTGTCACACAGAGCATACCAACATGACAAACCCTGTCATGGCTGTGTACTCAGCACAAGCTGACAAAGGTCACACCACCCTTCTGAGCAACCCTGAGGTTAAAGTTACACTTTGTGTTTTTGTGTGTTGTTCTCAACCTTTTCTGCCACACCAGGTGGTGCTGATGGGCGATGTGGTGCAGAAGCGGCAGGCACTGGATGTGCTCATGAGCTACAACCCCTTCTGGCTGCGCCTGGCAGCAGAGGTGGTCACTCAGAAGCCTGTGCAGATGCAGGGTGAGTGGATGGATGCCACGTATGCTCGCGCTGTAAGTGTGGGCGCAACCCACAGCGATGTGGTGCGTATTGACACTCAGCAAGCAAAGGGGATTGTGTGGCTGTGCAATTACCACCCATGTGGTGTCACAACCGTTTCCCGCTCACACGTGGGCAGGAAGGAAGGAAGCCGACCCTGTCACCCACCAAGCCAGCATATTGCGCAGACATCACACAAGAGGGGGAGGGACCGGATGAGGCTACTTTTGGGGGTGGGACTGCAGGAAGCAGCATCCTGCACTGGCCACATAGTCACTTGCTAGTGACGCTCAAGTCCGCAGTGTGTTAGTCTGCCACTGCTGAAGTCCTGCATGGTGTCTGCGTCATGCAGGTGAAGAGCTGGCGTCCCCAGGGGGTGCTGTGCATGTTGTGGGCCGCCAATCATTCTTCGAGGCGATGCGGTCCTTCCTGCTGCAGCACTTCTTCTCTGACGCTGACATGGCGGCTGAGATGCACGCTGGCAGCGGTGCTGCACACTATGATATGGACCAGTACACGGTGAGTGGCAGGGGCCCGGCAGTTACGACCGCAACTGGTTTGGGACCCCCCCCCATTTCTGCACAGGAACCTGGTGCCAACACACAGCCCAGCACAGCTGTGTCGTGTGTGCTAGAGCCTGGGATCTTGCCATCATGCGTATTGTCTTGTAAGTACGACATGGGCCTCAAGTACGAGCTATTCACATATTACCCTTGATGCACGATAGGGTGATGCACCGCTCAGGTGTCAAGCTTGTGTTGTGTCCTGCCAACTGCAGCACGAGCTGGGGCAGCTGGTGCTGAAGCGCTTCCTGCTGCTGGTGCTGCTGCTGGACAAGGCAGCCACTCACCTGACAGCTGCCTTCCGGACGCCACTGCTGTTCAAGCTGACAGCCTCGATCAAGAGCTCACGACAGGTCAGCAACCAGTGGGAGAGCGGGGTGCAGTTGAGCGCAGCCGCTGTGCTCAGTGCTCTCAGGCAGGGGTACCCCAGGGGTGTGTGGCTGGCGCGGTGACAGCCATAGATTGTCATGTCTCTTACACGCAACGACATCACTGATGCTTGTCAGCGTGCTGGCAGGAGCACGGCTGCTGCATGCACACCTTGTCTTTTCTTGACGGGGCTCACCAGCGCCCTTTGTCAGTCAGAATATGCTCTCGTGCTCTACAGAGCAGCTGTATCTATGCCCGTGCAGGTTGTTTCTGACTTCCTGCAGAGCAGGCTTGTGGGTGAGGGCAATGTGCTGCGGCACCTGGAGCTGCTGTGGTACAAGCTCAGCTACAGCCAGGGCGCACTCATGGAGTACCCCTTTGCCATCACTAACCTGGCAGTGGACCTGAGGGATGGGCTGCGGCTGTGCAAGGTTGCAGAGGTGCTCACAGGTGGGCCTGGCTGGCAGTGCAGGCTGGGGTTCTTGGTACATGCATTGCTGTCATTCACGCAGCAGTGCATGTGCTGATAGTGTCGTCGAATTTGCAGTGTGTGTACGTCCCTTGTTACAACAGCACCGCTGTTGGGGTGCAGCAATAGGATTGACATGTGAGTGGTGCCGCCAGTGGTTGCTTTCAGAATCAATGCATCAGTACGGTTACTGGCTGCTGCACTGCATTGCCTGAAGCAACATCCTGCATGTTGTGTGCCTTCTTTCCCGTGCCTGTTTGCAGGGGACACCATGCTGCTGCAGCAGGCGCGCTTCCCCTGCGACCGGCGCCCCATGCAGCTGCACAACACCAGCCTCGCGCTGTCAGCCCTGCAGGCGGCAGGGGTGCAGCTGCAGAACATGCCCACCAGCACGGGCCTGGTAACCCTGGAGCCAAAGGACGTCATAGACGGGGACCGGGAGCGCACGCTCAGCCTGCTGTGGGGCATCGCCCGCACGCTGCAGCTGGGGACGGTGCTGAAGGTGTCTGCACTGAGAGCTGAGGTGGCTCGGGTCCTCGCACGGACACGTGTGTCGGGGCGGCGGCCGCTGCTGCCCCTGGCGGCGTCTGTGAGGAGCTCTGCAGCAGCACACACGCAGGTGATGCAGTGGTGTTGAGGGCAGTTGGGCAACAAGGCACTTGATATTAGGTGGCGGCTGCCAATACCACTCACTCTGATTGAACCTCAGTGTGTGCGCACCGTCCTGGGAGGGAAGGGGGTGAGGCAAGAGCAGGCTAAGTGATGCATACATGTGTGTGTTGCGATTCAAACCTCAGTGGCTGCAGCAGCACACATGGTGCTCACTGACATTGTTCTGCATGGCGCCTTGTCTGCACACATGCAGGTGCCGCTGGCGGTCTACATGCACGATGAGCTGCTGGCAGCGCTGCAGGAGTGGGTGCAGGCAGTGTGCGCTGCGTACGACGTCAGCGTGCAGAACTTCACCACGTGCTTTGGAGACGGTGTGGTGCTGTGCCTACTGGTAGGTCTGCGTCAAGGGCAAGGGCAGTGGCTGGTTACACACTGAAAGGGTGCCCACTGACTGTTACTTGCATGTGCTGCTGGTATCAATAGCTGCGCCCAGCTCCCTTGAAGCCTGGGGGCTGCAAAGCGCAGGAAGGGGTGTGGGATTGCAACATGCTGAACGAATCACCCTGCTGGGACTACAGTGACGTAAGTGGGTGGGTCCAGTGGCGCAGTTCCTCACTCACCCACAAACACACTTCCGCACTTACTCTCCCACTCCCCCCCTGGCGCAGGTGCATTACTATCTGCCCAATGCCATAGCCTTTGCGGACATCTTCATCACAAAGCAGCGGCAGCAGGAGGCAGCAGCCAGGGCAGCGCCCCAGCAGCAGCAGCTGGGCAGCACTCAGCAGCTGTCACTTGGCTCAGAGCCCTCCTCCCTACCTCAGGAGAGCTCCTTTGGCACATCAGCAGCAGGCGTGCGGGACATGCTGCTGACGGCCAGCAATGCAGCTGTGGCCGCCGCCAATGCGGCGGCTGCGGCAGAGGCTGCTGCCGCTGACGGCACCAGCAGCAGCATGCAGTGGGCAAAGGGTGGCTGGGCTATGGAGTTTGACCTGGCTGGATGTGGGGCGCCTGAGGCAGAGGACGAGGCAGTCGTGACCAGCAGGGGTGTGGCGGCAAACTTCAAGGTGGTGCACAGGTGCGCAGCGGCCGTGTTTTGGTGGCAGTCAGTTCGTTTGCTCCCCAGCTCCTAGTACTACTCGATCTCAGTTGATGCTCTCCCTGCTCACATCAGCAGCAAGCCTAACAACTCTCTGCTGTTGACTCTGAATGCACACCTGGGTTGACACATTGTGCACGGCAGGCCTGCCGATCCTTGGCCCCTCCCCTTCACCCAGGCTACCACACTCCTCACCTCAATCCTCACTGCGGCCCTTGTCTCCTGTTGCAGGGCGGCCAAGGCTCTAGGCGGCGTGCCTGAGATGCTGTCGTCCAAGGACTTTGCAGAGCATGGGCCTGACGAGCGCGCAGTGATCCTGTACGTGGCGTTCCTCTGCAGCCGGCTGCTGGAATGCAGCAAGGACGACCGGGCAGCTCACATCATACAGACGGCTTGGAGGCAGGCCAAGGCGAAGACAGCAGGTAAGGAGCCTGCTGGACAGGGTGCAAGAGGCTGACGCTGCATGAAGTCCTGCATGTGCTATGCCATTGCCAGCCTATGTGCTACGTTGCATGGCACCACTGAAGCAGCCAGGCAGTCAGACAGGCAGTTGAGCGCCGTCTGCGAGGCTGCAATTTGTAGAGTGTGTGCTTGCAGGGCACACATAAGCTTGCCCGTCGAAAGACGGTGTGTGCTGGGCTGCGCGCCTCACCATGCTGTCGTTGTGCTGGCCCTGCAGGCATGGCCAGGGCGCACCTGGCCAAGTGGGTGGCTGCTGCCACAGTGGTGCAGCGGTCGGTGCGCGCGTGGCTGCTGCGGAGGCGGCTGCAGGAGCTGCTGCAGGAGCACCGGCTGGCAGCAGTTGCGCTGCAGTCAGCGTGGCGGGGCCGGCAGGTCAGGCAGCAGCAGGCGCAGCTGGAGGCGTGCTGTGTGCGGATACAGGTGTGTTTTTAGCTCTTTGCAGTCCCCCTTGTGGCGTCCCAGTTGTGCCACAATGTGTTTTGGGGTACGCGGACAAAGACCATTGCTGATCTGCAGTGCTGAGGATTACCCTAGAGGGCTGTGGTCAGCATGTATGCAAGTAGTAGACATCCACTTACTGGGCGTTCTTTCAGCTCCTCCAGCCAATACACAGGGTTCCATCAAACATGGCTACCAACACACTGCTGCCTGCTGCACTTGCGTGTCGTCTCGTCCGCCTTGCTTCAGCGGGAATGGCGACGGGTGCGGGCCCACCGCAGTGCTGCAGCGCTGGTGATCCAGGCTTGCTGGCGTGGTCACGCTGTGCGCAAACAGAACGGCTGGATGCGGCGCCTGCTGGACCGCTGCACGAAGCGCTACGAGGCCCTCAAGCAGGACAGTGTGTGGACCATGAGAGTGCATGTGCAGTCAAACCTACATGCAACCCAACAGGACTTAGTTGAACAGTCAAGCTCCCCACCTTGGGGAAAAAGGCTCAGGAGCTAGCGTCTGGTGCTGTTTGCGGTGTGTGAGGGAGGGGCAGGGTTGCGCATCACCAAGCTGGTCGCAGCACATGTTCACTGCATGACAGCGGCCTGTAAGGCTTTTGGCGTGCTGCTTGGCATGCTGTCTTGGTGGGTTGTGTATCAACAGCATATGCAAGCTACGCTTGACACCACACTAACCTGCTTCTTGCTTGCGTCGCTTTGCTGGGTGTGCCAGGCTCCAGCGGCGCATGGCAGCCACCTCGATGCAGTCGCTCTGGCGCATGCAGCTGGCAAGGCGGCAGCTGTTCGTCGCCAGGGCTGCAGCTATCGAGGTGCAGGCAGTGTGGAGGGGTCACCAGGCTCGGCTGCGGTGAGTGACAGCGGCAGTGCCACCACGCATGCAGTAGTGTGCGGCGCCTGCTTGTGCCTGGGGGCTGAGCAGCGTCCTGCTGCAACGCTTTTCGAGCACAGCTTATGCGGTTGTTCAGTCACATGCCTGCAGCTGGCTGTTTGTACTCGGGCGCATGCCCAGGGAGCATATTGCCGTTGTTCTGCTCGTCACAGTGCAAGCTGATGTGCAAGGGTAGTTGTCACATTGGTTGACACAGCCCATGCTGCACGTTCATGTGCAAGTGTGGGTGGCGAGGGTGATTGTGCAGCAGCGCGAAGCGAGCTGTAGGATGTTGGCTACCCTCACCTGTGCTGGGTTGGTGCTGCAGGTACAAGAGCATGCAGCAGGCGGCGGTCACCCTGCAGGCAGCCTGGAGGGGCCGGCAGGCCCGCGCCTCCCTGCAGCAGATGCACAGGGCTGCTGTGGCGCTGCAGGCAGCTTACAGGGGCTGGCGAGTGCGGCAGGCAATCGCAGAGAGCATCCCCTTCGTGGTCAAGCTGCAGGCGTACTTCAGGGCGGGGCGGCAGCGGACCGCATTCCTGCGAATGCGGGCAGCGGCTGTGGTGCTGCAGGCAGTCATACGAGGCCAGCAGGAGCGGCGCAGGTGATCATTTGGCACGCCCCTTCCCCTTGTTGCGCACTGCAGTGTGTCCGTACTGCAACACATGTTGGCGTCACAAAAAGCTGCACCACTGCTTTCACGTTGAGACTGCTTGTGCCGCATATTGTGGTGATCAAGGAGTATGAGACAAGTCAACCTTTTTGTTGATTGCTGCCCTTCGTGCTTTGTACTGCTGCTGCGCTCACCAGGTACCGGGAGACCCTGCATGCAGCGGTGGTGCTGCAGTCGCTGCAGCGCGGCAGACAGGCTCGACAGGAGCTGCAGCAGCAGTCATCAGCAGCAGTGGTCCTGCAGTCTGCCTGGAGGGGCCAAGCAGCTCGGCAGCAACACCAGCAGCAGCGTGCGGCTGCCATGCGCATCCAGGCAGCATGGCGTGGCTTTGCTGCCAGCAAGGCCTACCAGCAGCAGCGTGCAGCAGCTGTGGTGCTGCAGGCAGTGTGGCGAGGCAGGGCAGCACGGCAGCAGCTACAGCAGCAGTGTATTGCTGCGGTGACGATACAGAGCAGCTGGCGAGGCGCTGTCCAGCGGCGCCTGGTGCGGCAGATGCAAGCTGCTGCTGTTTTGGTTCAGGCCGCGGTGCGCATGCAGCAGGCCCGGCAGCAGTTCCAGCAGCTTCGTGCAGCAGCGGTCCTGCTGCAGAGCAGCTGGTGCAGCTTGCAGGCCAGGCGCTTGCTGCAGGCACACAAGGCAGCTGTGGTGGTACAGAGCCACTGGCGCCGGCACAGGGCTATGCAGAGCAAGGCGACTGCCTGTTCAGCTGCTGTCACTGTGCAGTCTGCTTGGCGGGGATACACAGCCTGGCGAGCGTACCAAGGGCTGCAGCAGGCAGCTGTGGTGCTGCAGGCAGCAGCAAGGGGTCAGGCTGCCCGGCGGCACCTGCAGGAGACCCGTGCGGCTGCTGTGTGCGTGCAGAGCAGCTGGAGGGCCAGGCAGGCGAGGCAGCAGCTGCAGCAGCACTTGGCGGCCCAGCGCATCCAGGCAGCTGTGCGTGGCTGGCTGCTGCGGAGGCAGGTAGCTCAGCAAGCAGCTGCGGCGACAGCCATCCGGGCCGCGTGGCTGGCACACAGGCAGCGACAGTCGTACCTGCGCACACGCAGTGCGGTGACCGCAATCCAGGCGGCGGCTCGCATGCTGGCAGCGCAGCGGCAGTACGCGGCCCTCAAAGCAGCAGCAGTAGCCTTGCAGGCAGCCTGGAGGGGTCTGCAGGTGCGGCGGCAGCTGGCACAGCAGACGGCGGCGGCTGTGGCTGTGCAGGCTGCCTTCCGTTGCTGGCGGCAGCAGCGTGCCTACCAGCAGCAGCGGCAGGCCGTCATCACACTGCAAGCTGGGGTGCGCATGCTGCAAGCCCGGGCACGCTGCATTGCTGCAGCAGACGCTGTGGTTGGCCTGCAGGCAGCAATCAGGGGCTATGCGGTCAGGGGCAGCATGCTGCTGCGGAGGCTGCAGCGGTGCGGATTCAGGCTGGCTTCCGCTGCTGGCGGCAGCGGCGCACTTACCAGCAGCAGCGGCAGGCGGTCATTGCACTGCAAGCTGGCGTGCGCATGCTGCAAGCCCGGGCGCGCTATGTTGCTGCTGCAGACGCTGTGGTCAGCTTGCAGGCAGCAATCAGGGGCTATGCAGTCAGGAGGCAGCATGCTGCGGAGGTGGCTGCAGCGGTGCGGATCCAGGCTGCCTGGCGCTGCTACAGCCAGCGCAGGCAGTACTTGGCCCAGCACACAAGCCTGGTGCGCATGCAAGCGTGCTGGAGGTGCCATAGGGCTGCAGCAGCGTACCAGCAGCAGCTGGGTGCTACTGTGGTGTTGCAGTCAATGCTGCGGGGAGTGATGGCCAGGGCCGAGCTGGCGGAGCGCAGGCAGGCAGCAGCTGCAGCGACAGCCTTGCAGAGTGCTTGGCGGGCCCGTGCTGCACGCAAGGCTTACAGGCGCCAGCGCAAGGCAGCGTTGGTCCTGCAGTGTATGGTGCGCGGCAAGATGGCCAGGCGTACAGCCCAGGTGTGTTATGTTGGTCGTGGAAGTGATGCATGGTATTGCCAGGGCGGATCACACACGTCTGCAACTAGCTGAGGCTCCTGGCTGACTGGCTTTGTTCACGCATGCACATGCAGTAACAGCTTTATGGTTCCGGTGTGCCCCTTTCGGCAGGGTGCGTGCTGCTGTCGCCGCAGGGGTCTGGGGCCTGGAACAACTGCAGAATGGCAAACACAGCCACCTCCAGCATAAGCATGAACCGAGAGTGCTGAGACTGCCCTCACCCCTTTTCAACGCTCCTAAACCAGATACACTCAACCTCTCTTATGTGCAGCTGAATGACTCACCCTCACTTATCCTTTGCTGTTCATGGCTTGCAGGAGATGCGTGACTACGTCAACACAGCCAAGGAGCTGCAGAAGATGCTGCTGATGCTGCACACACGCTCGCGTGCAGCCACCACCATCCAGTCCACCTGGAGGGGCTGGGCCCAGCGGCGCAGGTGGAGGCCCGTCTGGGAGGCACATGTGGAGCAGAAGCAGCGCCTGCAAGCTGCTGTGGTGCTGCAGCAGGTGGGTGGGACGCCCTGGTGTTGCGTCCTGTGACACTCGTCTCCCATGAGCCTTGTCGGCTCCGTACAGGGTGGCTCAGGCATTGCTAGAACCTTGTAACTGTAGCAGTAGCGGTAGTGATGCTGCAGGACCGCGTGCTGTGGCGGCTGTCGGCCTCGTTGAGCTCCAGTTGTTAGCAGATGTGATGACAGCGCACTGTTGCGCTTGTGATTTGGGTCCAGCCCTGTCCAGCCCTGCCCTTTTGATGCGCCTGTGTACTGTCGGCGTGATCTCACAGTGCATTGCTGCATGATAATTGCAACAATGATGGCCAACATCTTGTGCTGCTGCTGGCGTGCTGTGCAGGCATGGCGGTGCTCGCAAGCGCGCAGCAAGCTGCAGCAGCTGAGGAAGGCTCTGCCCTACGCACGGGCCTGCAAGGCATGGCAGCGGCTGCTGGCAGCGGCACAGCAGGCCGCGTGGCAGCAGCGCCTGCAGGAGGCCCGTGAGCAGGAGGCTGCGCTGGCCATACAGGCAGCCTACAGGGCCTGGATGGTGCGCAGAGTGACGGCCAAGCAGCTGGCTGGAGTGAGGCGCTTCCAGGTGGGGTGGCCTTGCCAGGTGTCGAGAGGCCTGAACCCTGAGTGTGCCTAGGACACTGTAGATATACGATGTGTCGGCCAGTAAAGGAAGGAGGAGCACCTACACATGGTTGTTTGGCACGGCGCCTTTAGGCACCATGGACCCATTGCACGTAGGACTAGTGGGCCTGGCACAGTGTTGCACAATTGGTATCAGCCAGATGTCGCCTAGTCCGTGCTGCACATGAGGGAGCGGTACACCCTAAGAAACCGCCCCCAAGGGTGTTGATGTGAGCAACGTCGCCCATGGGCCCCTGGCCAGTATTGGTGCACACCCCAACCTTTTCAAAAATGGGTGCATGGATCACTTGGTGCCCTGCAGGCGATCTGGCGTGGCTACAAGGTCAGGCAGCGCTGTGGACGTGCAGGGCGGGATGCACGCAGGCGCCTCGCCGCTGTTGCTGCAGCAGCTGAGGCGGCCCCTCAGCGCCGCATTGGTGTGCGCACGCGTGAGGCACTGGACGTGCTGCTGGCCAGCAGGCAGTGCTCCCAGGTAAGGCGCTGAGTGGCACCAAGAAGTGCAGGGTGCAAGATGTTACCCTTCACAGGGCAACAGTGCAACAGGGAGATGCGTGCAGGCCAAAGCAGTGCGAACACTCCCAAGAGGGACGGCTGAAGATAGAGGATCATGCGAAGTCGCCACGCATTCAACAAAGCATTCAACATTGTGCCTGTCTGTTGCAGCAGCCCCTTGGTGTGCTCTCGCAGTCAGCATTCAGCTGCGTAGACATGGTACCTCTCCCTCCTGCCATCCATTCCTCTCCCCCCCCCCCCTGTCTTGTCACAGCACCCTGAAGGCTCATCTCAACAAACACTCATGTGTTTGTGTTGCGCATTTGCCTGTGCGTGCGTACTGCAGGTCATCACAGCAGTAGCTGCCATTGAGTTCAGCACGCGCTACAGCAAGGCCTGCTGCAAGCTGATGGTGGACAGCAGCGGTGTGAGTGCGCTGCTGGCCTTCATGCGCAGCTGCAACCGCAGCAAGCCACATGTGGAGATGCTGGGGCATGCGCTGGCCTGCCTGGCCAACATCTGCAGGTGTGGGGGGGCGGGAGTGCTGCTGCTTGGGGGCGGGAGTTCAAAGGCTGAGCTGTGGCGCACATGCTGACCAGTGCCGTCCTCATGATGAGGCTGCTGAAGACGTCGAGTCGTCACTGAAAGAAGTCATTGAAACAACACATCACTGACTGCTGCTGGTGGCGGCTTGGCTCCCATCCTGTGAGCACAGTTTGATTACTGCAATTGTTGCTCACAAATGACGCCCGCAACCCTCTCTTCGCGTGATTGTGCTGTAGGTGGCCTGACCTGCAAGCTGGCGTGCTGATGGCGCCTGACTGTGTGATGGTGCTGAGTGAGCGCCTGCAGATGTTCAGGGACACAGAGGTAAGCCACTCAGCGCGCTGCTACACTCCTCCGTGCGCTGGGTAACAGGGTCTATCATATGGTTGCCATGACCGCTCTGTGCCTGAGGACATGCGCCGGCGTTCGGACAGTGCGTTTGACAGAGCGTTGGGGCTGTGTGGAACCAGCTTTTAAACACACCCTGCACAGTTTCAGCAACAAGAAGGGGTGTGCTGCTGGCTGCAGGACATCTTCATGGCCACGGTGGCCATCCTGTCGGTGCTGGTCAAGAGCGACGAGGGAGCCCGGCAGGTGGCAGCATCGGCTCCTGGCGCCATGAAGCTGTGGGAGGGCATCTGCCAGCTGCTGGGCCGGAAGATGGACATGGAGCGCAAGTACATCGAGCGCTTGGAAGGTGGGCTACCGGAGGTTTCGCTGCGGACTTTGCTAGATGTTGCTAGCGCAAACTACATACGTATCGCAAGCGCTAGACAACAGCAGCGGTTCTTACCTTTCCAACTGTCGGGTAACGAGGGACATCTTGTTTGTGGCATACTGCAGGCCAGAAGGGGAGCGATGTCACCGCTCGCGAGGCCACGCGCAAGATGGTGGCAGCCGCAACGCAGCTGGACGCGCTGCAGCAGATTGTCGCACGTGTAGATGCCATCGCTGCTGCCCATGGCATCCAGCTCGTGCACATGGCACGTCCCGGCAGTGCTGGTACTACTGCTGCTGCATCCACCGCTGCAGCAAACCACTACGGTCATGGGCATCCCCACGGCCCAACTGCCAAGCTGGAGGAGGGAGCTGCACCCTACGGTGTCATTGTGAGGGAGGAGCTGGTACCCCGCTCTGCAGCTGCTGTCGTGCAGCCACACATGTGGCAGCCCAAGAACACCATCGTGCGGAGTGCCTATAGGGAGGTCAGCAGCCAGGTGGTGGCTCAACGGGCAGCAGGGCCATTGGCAGCAGCAGCAGCGGTGGCGCCTGTGGCGCCGACACCCGTTGTGCAGAGCATGGCAGCTGCCGCGGCAGCGGCCGCAGCAGGTGCCGGCAGCCCAGGAGTGGCTAACGGTCCTGCTGCAAAGACACCCCGCCCCTGCAGCGCCCCTATGCAGGCAGCTGCTGCAGGTAGCTGGAGTCCTGCTGCTGCTGCTCCTGGGACAGCATCAGCCGTGCAGAGGGACACAAGCTGCCTGGGTGGCGGCATGCGCAGCAACAGCAGCAGCCACAATGGTGCTACCCCAGCAAGCCCCTATGCTGGCTTCGGCAGCCCTGCCCACAGGGGCAGCAGCGGGGGTGGGGGGCGTCACTCGCAGCCCGAGACGCCCATCAACAATCCTCTGATGGTGCTGCAGGAGGGAGCAGCTCCTGAGGACACCCTCATGGCAGCAATGCAGCAGCTGGCAGAGGCTCAGACACCTAGGCACTCCTGCACACCACGCAGGAGCAGCGGCCAGTACAGGCGCGCTAGCACGGGCGGTCAGTGATCCTCAGCTGGGTGTCAGAACTAGGCTGCAATGTGGGTGGATGCGTGGGTGTGAGGGACAACGGAAAACTCTCGGACAGGAGGCTTGTGGTTGTGGCGCTGCACCAACAGCTGCTGGGGGCTGGTCCCATACGTGGCTGGTTGAGACATGGCACTTGTGTAGTTCATTTATTATGGTTGACCGTCTGCATGCATGGTACAGCTGTTGACCAGCGGTCAAATGCCTTGTTGACTTCAGCACATGTGTTGACTTGTGTTTGTGTGTGATCATGCTATGCTAGCTGTATTTGTGTGCATTAACCGTGATCTGCTTCCTGCCAGTCTGTTGTTGCAGTTCACTTACTTTCATCTGGGTCTCTGGGTCTGACTGGGTCGTGCATTTTTGGGCAAGTTCTGGGCTGTAGGTTTTGCTGCACTGCTCCATTGGTGCTTTTTGTGCATGTGCCAGGTTGAAACTGTCACAATTGTCACGTCGGCTGGCCCAAACTTTGGTAACTCAAAGTACCCCCAGTGCTGGTGGGTGCGCTGACCAACGCTGCTGGCAGGCGCAACAACAGCGTTGCAGGCCGGCGGCTCTTTGGGCCCTTGTACCTGAGTTATTTGCATGCCAAAAACATGTTGTCATGGCGTGTCTGACAGCGCCTGCAGTTTCTGATTGCTAGCACAAACACGCACACCCAGGCTTGCTGGAAGAACCACACACACAGCCCACTACAAAATGACATTGAGCGCTCATGCACATGCTCATATCCAGCAAGAATTGTTTGGCCGCCACGAAGCATAGGATGCAGTCAGCACTCTGCCTGGCACTGGTTGGAGCCTGCTCAAACAATTGTGCTCCATTCTTTCGCATCAGTCACAAAAACTCAAGACTGCAGCGCTTGCCGGCTCTTGTGCACAGCCCATCCTGTCAGTACGATGTGTACGCCAGCCTAGTGCATGGCCGAGCCAATCATGCAGCAAGTAACTGCAAACGGCCAGGCCGAGCTTCCCCAACCCTTTGAGCCTCTGATTTGAGGCCATGCAGCGGACCACTGGCTCAAACTTCACCCTGCACGAACAAAATGGCTGAACCACATGCGTGCCAAGCCACACAAACTCGCTACCACCACCAAGGCACCCTACAAACGTAAAAGAGCCACTGGCACAGTTGCATTCATTGGAGTGTGCGACCACAACCCAGGCAGCCCGCTGCCGCCATTGTATGAGTAACTCAGGAGATCTCTAGGGTGCGGCCCTACCCCTCCCTCTCACCCCTCCCCCTCTCCACGCACCCCCTCCTCCGCAGTAGATACCAAACACACTGTGCCTAACAAAGCACACAGACCTTAGCAGCCTGCTAAGGACTGAGTCCATTAACCACCATCAACATTCAGCCCGTCCAGCAGAACCTGTGGGGCTGCGGACCAAACAAGAGAGCATTGAGTATCAGCGACACACACCTGTGATCATACTCATGATACCTACAAAAAGATGTACCCCTACACCCTAGACCCCAGCACACAAAAGAGAGGTCAAACCAAAATTGTAGAAGACCGCAAATGGAAAACAGCGGCTCTATCGAACCTGACAAAGCAGGCCCAAGCGCCCACAGCCTTGGCTGCAGTGATTGTTCCTTTGGGATAGTCATCTCTGGGCTGCCAAGGGCACCAACTACGTAACTCTTTGTGATTCTGTCAGATTTGAAAAAAGTCTTGGTGTGCTGAGTACCCTGATCCACCTAGTTCTGCCCAAGTAAATCTGTCTACAACATGGCAAGCCTTCATCACACTACACCCCAGCACAGCACAATACACCATGCACACCATACCACGCCATCAAGTACAACCAGCAACGTCCACCATGTGCTGGTAGAAAGGGCAATGTGATAGGTGGTCAGCCCCATAACCTGATCCTGTGCACGCTTTTGGGTGATTGGCAACCCGCAGCAACAGAGGGGTGCCATCCTGAGGAAGTACCACCCCACCTTAAAGTCCGGCACGTCCGGTGCCAGCCTTCCCACCGCTCAGCACAGCCAAAACAGCCAGCCTTTGGAGGTTTTTCAAGCACAACACACCTGCGCACCAGTGTCTATACACAGCACTCTGAAAACTGCTGCCTGCATTGCTGCTGATGCACATCAACTGCCGCTGCATGTACAGCTGCGACCCGCATCCACACTGCAGATCGCAGCAGCAAACTTCAACATCGTGGCAGTGATCATTACATGATGCCCATTTCGTTAGGCTGGCACGTCATGTGCCAGCACCTCCAAAGCCCAGCTGGCGCTGTCTCCTGCATACCCAATGACATCAATTTGAATGGGTCCCGCCTGCTTGCCACCACTCACAGCCAGCTTCTTAGCAGCGCTGCTCCCTTCACTATCTGGCCCTCCCAGCAACACTGCAGCACCATTTGCCAAGGCTACCGCATGGGCAGCTCCCGTAGGAGGGAGGGAGCTGGCAATGCCCCCGGCAGGTGGCTGCTGCGGCTTCCTGTACCTGACAGCTGCAGCAAGTTTGTAGAAAGTGCTCCGCAGGGCTGTCCAAGGGTTGAACCCCCATGCAAGGCAGCTGATGCTGACTGGACCGTCCAGCACAGGGCTGGGTGCTGCTGGGTGGAGCCAGTCCTGAAGCGTCCTGACCCTGCATTCAACAAGGGCAGACAGAGCTGGAGACACTTAGGGCTGCAAGACTTGGCTGCAATTAGCTGCGATTGGTGGAGAGAAAGCCTTTATGATGACTGTTTTACTCAGGAAACACCTGCTTCTAGGCTGGTCAGGCAGCAGGAGCAAGCTTAACCATCTGCACTCATCACTGCTAGCAAGCGAGGGTACTGTGCTGTATGTGTACAGGGATAACATGTAGCTTACTTGCAGGTTCTCATGTTGAAGCAACCAACTTTGCTGCTTCCATGTCAGGCATCAAGCTGGGAAACCAAGCACCCCAGTGTGTAGACACTTGCCTTGCTCTCCCATTGGCCCACATTCCCACAGGGCCTTTTTCGGCCTGAGCCTGGCACTGCTCCTCCTGCTGCTCCTGCTCCTGCTGCTGCTGCTGCTGCTGGTCAGCAGCCTGTGCTGGCTCATCTGCATCCGCCTGCTGCTGCTGCTGCTGCTGCTGCTGCTGTCGCATGCCAGCCTGCTGCCATACTGCCTGCAAGGCCTGCTGTTTACTGCGGTGCGGAGGTGTCTTGCGTGTTGAAGGTGCTGGCTGCTGCTTTATCCACAGTAGCTCCTCACGCACTGTGAACCTGCCTGAAGTGTAGACCCTAGGGCACATGGCCCTGAAGGGCAGGTCATTTGGTGTGCGAACTGTCACACTGATGACGAAGAAGCGACCCTGTCTGAGGTATACTGTCCTGCGCCAGTGCTGAGATCCATGCTGGTCGATGTTATTGACACTTGCTGCAGTCATGGATCAGGCACCTGCAGGGTTGAATCAGGCAGGCACCTCAGCACAACTGCACTTGCACTGTAGGAGGGTCTGGCAAGGCACTTGGCTCCTTGGGAGCCTTGAAAATGTGACTTCTAATTGTTTGGTTCGACCTCAAGACGAGCTAATGTCATGTGATTGAGCTTCTGCTGCAATTGAGAGACTTCAGCTGCCAGCTGCTCTGGACCTAGTCATAGGAAACATCCATACAGAACGCCGAAACCAGCGCCAAAGCAAGTACGCAGGATGACGTACCTGATCATTGATTTGTCTGATGCATCAGGCCAGTGTGCAAGCCACTGTGCTTGTGGCGCGCCTAACAGCAACAACCAATCACTGCGCTGTCGGTGAGGATTTGACCTAGCTATGTCCCCTAAAACTTTGATTCTACTATTCCCCAGCATTCAGACGTGCCAAGGGTGGCCATGCATACACGAGGTTCGTTTGCCGCGCTGGGCCGGCTGTGTCTCACACGTGGGTTGACCTTGACCACATGGTTTTCAAAGCAAGCTTTATATACATAACGTCTTGACATTAATGCCATCTTCGACGAAGCCTGTCCCGTGATGACAGAAAGTCCATCTGCTGGACTGGGGCGTTCCCCAGGCAATGCAGCCCACATGTCGTATTGAGGTTGAGCAGACAAATGAACAATCAAGCAAACGATCACGAATTACCTGCTAAGCGCTGCAGGATCTTCACACCGCCCTCCACCGCCACCATCTGCTTCTCTAGTGCCCTGACACAGTCTAGCAGCACCCCACTGCTGCACCTGCTGTAGGCAGACATCACCAGCACAACAGCAGCGAGCTGAGGCTCCAATCTGTAGGCGCCAGTGAGCCCCCAAAACCCCGTCAGACTGTAATCAGCCACACCCCCGCCCATGGCTTTGCCATGAGCGCCTTGCATGGGGTTAGTGGTCTGCCCATGTTCCTGCTGCTGCTGCTGCTGTTGTGCTGCACCTTCGGCTGACGCTTCTGCACCATCATCTGGTGCAGTAGCTTGAGTTTGTGCTGCAGTGGCATCATACCAACCAAGCAAGAGGCGCTGTATGTCTTCCAAAGTGGGCACAGTGGGATGGCCAGCAAACATGTGGTGCCTGCAGTACTGCACATACTGCTGCCGGGCTTCTAGTCCAAGAGCCAACACCTGTGCGCAGCGACGGCAACGGCACAGCAGGCTCTTGATTGGTCCACTACCATCATTGAGGCAGTACATTGTGATGTGCCTGCTTAGCACTGCAAGACCGGCCAATTCGAAGCGTGTCATGGCCTGCCTGTACATGTGCTACAGCAGCACCCTCTACTCACATCTTGCTCAGTGAGAGGCATGTTTGACACGCCTGGAAGGTGCTGCATGGCGTCCTGGGCCCATGCCTGCCAGCCACCAGGGGGGCCCGGGGCCTTGGGCGTCAGGGGCGTCTGCAAATCAGCATCAGCCCACAGCAGGTGTGGAACCTTTTAGCAAGCACGCTGGCTACGCCAAGACAAGCCCATCGAAGTCAGATAAAGAGCAGTTGGAACCGCCGCCAGCACACCGATGATTCTACTACAAAGATGTGAACTGTCAAGGCCATTGCAACTGTTGCTGCAGTGAGGGCGTACACATCCAATCAAGACGTCGCTGCTCACTGAGTCTCTCGCTTCTTGGCACTTACCGTGCCAGCAGCATTGCCTAGGCCATACAGCAACTTGATGGCCACAAGTATGGTGGTCGACAGCCACACGTAGGGTGTCACTATGGACGCCTTAGTCACGGCTGTCAGGCGCAGCCGTGGGGTCTGGGTGAGGTAAAGGAAGTAGAGTTGCAGGGAAACGTCCAGCACAACCTGAACAACAACAGCAGCAGTAGCATGGCTCTGACTGTTGAAAAGGCTACCTGCTTGCAGTGTTACATACTGCCAGCGCATGAGGCCAGCCAGACGAATAGGGGCCCTCCGGGTTACGTTTGGCCCTCCAGCTGAAATCATTCAACAGGGCCAAAAGTGTGTGCGCGTGTTTGACACAGAGTATGGACTGTTGCCACGCTGGCCCAGGTGACCCACACACAACTTGTCAGGTCCTGGTATGGGCGCATGAAGGCTACAGTCACTTGTTGGTGCTGCCACTTGTGGCTGCTGCCCGCTACACACTACCACTGCTGGTAACCTTGCTGGGCAGGCTGCTGAACTGTTCTGCTGCGCAAGCATGGCCCACATATCTGGCCCCATGCACGGGTCTGACCGCACATGACGGCAACACATACCATGCCATTAGGAACCTTACTCGTTGCCAACTACTATCGCACTACTACATACCAGTGGTTTGACAATACAGTAGTACTACACTCCTGTCTGTCCCTCAGCCCTCACCTGCGGCAGAGCCAGCTCCTGCACCTGCCTGAGCAGCAGTACCTCCCCAGCAACCAGGGGCAGCTGCAGCCCCAGGTGATGTGACAGCTGGCAGCTGCTGTTGAGGAACGCCAGGGGGCTCATGGACACCTCGGGTTGCAGGCAGCGCGTAGGGAGGGCGGAGGACTCTGCCTCTGCAGGAAGGTGATCAGAGGCAAGGAAACCCTCAGCACGGGCGTCAGCAGTGTCAGACACTGGACGATTTGATCACGGTATGCAGCGGGTACAATGTGCAGTGGTGTGCACCAGCAGCAATGCCTGCAGGACACCTGCAGGGCAGGCCCTATATGTGTTGGTGCCTTGTTTGTTGCATACACACGCATGGCTGCCGTAAGGTCTCAGTGCAGCCGGCGGGGGGAAATGCTGCATGCTGCACGCACACGCATGCAGCTCAAGGGCCAGCCAATAGTTGCCAGCAATGCTCAGTGATTGTTATCAGCTCCCTCAAAGTGCTGTGGCTGCCGGCAACCAGCACTTGTGTTGCTGGTGGCCAACCATATTGCCGCTGGTGGCGCCACCATGCCTAAAGCCTGTGTGACTGAACCCTTGGGATAATCTCACCTGACAAGCAGGTTTCAGCAATGCCTGGCAGCTGCAGGAATGGCAGGTGTGCATCCACGGCCCATTTCATAATGTCATAAAAAGTGATAGGCGCACGCAGGGATGCGCATGCCAGGAAGCACAACTGCAGCGTCACCTGAGGATGAAGCAGCTGCAGCAGGCAGCACAGGACAGGCAGGCAGGCACGGACAGTGAGAAAACACGCATTGGTCTAATCCAAGTCAGTGTTGACAGCCTGAGCATGAGGGACCATCTGTCTTCTAGCTGACTTGGTGCACACTAGCACCGATAGCGCAATACAGCAGTCCTCTCCTACCCTCCACAATAACTGCTTCCACAACAGTTGCCACTCCATACCTTGCGAATCACCTGCTGCCCTCCCAACAGCTGCCGCCCTTCTTGCAGCACCCGCCCAGCCTACAGCCGCCGCCTGCCTACCTTCCAGAACAGCTGCTTCATCTTCAGGGTACCACCAATGCAGCACACTGCTGCTCCTGGCCTGCATCCTCCTCTTCACCCTCCCCATCTGCACCACCGCCACCTCCCTCAGAGTCAGCGTCTGCTGCCTCGCCTGCAGGTCCTGCTAGCACTGCAGCAGCTGGCCTGCGAGGTATGGCTTCCAGCATGCCTGTGCTGGGGAGGTGCGACAGCCACAGCTGCCGCAGGACTGACGTGACCTGACTGCTGACACCATATCTGGTGGTCAGGCACTCGGCTTGGGCCTGCACGGCGCAATTGAACCATGCCAACAGCATTTGTGTGAGCAGCAACACCACACTGGAATGATAAGATGTATACTGGCACTGGTGACTTGAGCTGCATTTGAGTTATCGTTGGATGAGCCGGAAGGGGACAAAGTCGTGAGCGCACGTCAGTCAGTGATGACTGGGCTGATGTGGTGCTGCTTGCAGGCACTTGGCTGCATGCATCAGCACACAGCAGCTGCTGCACAGTGGCTTGATGCGGCACCAGCATACCTGCAGCAGCTGCTGCAAGCAACGGACGTATGCTAGGGCTGCAGTCTGCAGCTGCTGTGCGGCCCGCTCCTCTTCCCTGGCCAACAGGGTGGCCTGGCTCTGCTGTCCTGCTGAAGACGGGCCTGCTGCCCTGCGCTTGCCTCTCGTGTCATCGATGCCAGCCCGGAACTCAGCCTCTTCCTCAAAGGTCTGCGTGTGCAGCATGGCAGAAGGGTCAGGACTGTGGGCATGTTGCCGTCACCAGGCGCCTCTCGTGGTGCAACAAGGCCACAGCTTGCCTGTGTCTGGGTGCCACAGGTGTCGCAGATCAGAACACCATGCTCAAAAGTTAGGCTTGTACCGAAGCAGACGTGGCAGAAGGCTTGAACCATCAGCAGCACAGCAGCTCAGCAGCACCAGAGGTAATCTTCGTCCTGCGCAGTTATTCGACACACGAGAGTGACAAGAGGCATACCAGCTACGTTACGCGGCGCTTCGTCGCTGGATCAATCACTTCACCGCACATTGGTCATCATCAGTCAACAGCTTTGACTCCAAGCAACAGGTACAATGGCCTTGGAAATCCAAGCCGCAAAAAAAGACTGAGCAACGGCACTATGCATGAGCTTCATGTGCTATGCCAAGTTAGCTGACTGTTCCAGTGTGAGCATGCTGATGTCTTGAAAGAACTGTTCCAGCGTTGTCCAAGAAGACATAAACGATTCGGAAATGGAAAGCATGTGGTGATTGCCCCTTCATCAGCTCAAGCCTGTGATCATGGGCAGGGCAACACAAGACGACCTGGATCGTCAGGCAGCTGAGCGCTTGCAGCAGGTGTGCAGCAGCGCCGTGACGTGCCAGCTGCAGAAAAGCTTGCATGCAGAATGAAGCAACAACAGCAGCATTTGAAGCTATGAGACTCAGCCAGAACCATCCTTCTGCCATGTGATGCAGGCTAAGGCTGCTAAGCAGAAGCACAAACTGCAGGAAGCCCCCAAGATCACTGCTAGTTGCCCTGTGTTGGGCAGAGAGTATGGAGTGGGGATCGGTCTCTACTTCCAGATACTTGCATGGCTCAGGTGGCTCGTGTTCTGGCTGGCACTATGCATGGTAGGCTGGCAGGACGAGAGCTTAGGTTCAGGGGCTGTACAACACATGTGCCGTTGACAGTGTCGGGCAGCCACCACAGGATATGGTGCAGCTGACACAGCGTTGCGCAGCTGCATGCATTGCAGCGAAAAGCAGCACGCCTGCATACAGTAGTGGTTCCAGCTTTTGGGTACAGCCACCATCTCTGTGCACTGGGGGTAGGTGGTGGTGCCACGGTGGGCCAAGCAGCTGCTTGCAGGTAGCCTACAGCTTTGTCCGTTGGGTCTGCATGGCATTTTACTGTGGATTATCTTGCTGTAGGTCCCTTTCATGATTGTGGCCAACACATCGCGCTTCACCACAGAAGAGCACAGTTGGAAGGAAGATGGGCCAAGCATGTCAACGCTTCCCTCGTTCAACATCCTACAGAGCCTGACCTTTGCAGTGATGCCGGACGATGAAGTGGACAAAGGCCTGCTGTCCTGGATGAACATCCAGCTGCCAGGCTTTGAGGGAGTCTTTGCAATGCCAAGGGCCTTCTTCCTCATCTGTGAGCAGCAGCAGCTGAGGGTGTCGGGTCAGGTTGAGACAGCCATCTCAGTGAGCAGTTCTGCTCATTCTTCCCCCCTGCTGGTACACACCGGCACCGCTTGAATGCATGCTGCAACCACACTCACAGATACGTTGTGTATGCCATACGTAATGGCATCACAGGAGCCTGTCAGAAGATGCTGTTGATGCTGTTGTGCAGGGATCAGCTTGATGGACGCTGGCAGCATGGCTATGTTCAGCCTGGCCTGCCTGGTGCTGTACAAGCTGGCTGCCCGCTTCAGCAAAGCAGTGGACAAGGCTACCATGGAGGTGGCTGACTACACTGTAATTGTGAAGGGCCTGCCTGAGACAACACCCATAGACGTAAGCAGGGTTTTGCTGGGGTGACTGTGCAGGACAGGGGGTGCTTGAATTTGTCTGCAGACTCTTTGTGCGTGCTGTCGTCCTTGTCGCCCGACGCCCTGCGTGTACAAGTGTACTGTTGTGCGTCCTACATGTAGCAGGCTGTCGTAGTGGTCGTTGCTGCGCCAGCACGCAGCTTGCCCCGAAACACAACAAGTAATCTGAGTCTCAGCACCACAACTGGCACATGTGCAATGAGCGCTCTTGCATTGATTCAAGTCTGGTCAAGGGCATATGCCAGCACTCCTGTGTGCTGGGGGCAAGATGCTCAGTGCGCACACATGTACATGCCAGGGTACGACTGTGCAATTTCTTCTTGCACCATGCAACATGAGCATGACACAAAGTTTCCTGCACTGTCCAACCCACAGATTGGCTGGCACTTCAGCAAATGGGCCGGGTGATGGATGTTGTTATGGTGAAGGACTTTGGGCCCCTGCTCAGCTTGGCAGAAACCGCCACAAACTTGGAGCAGCAGCGCAAGGCGGCAGAAAGCAAGCCAGCACATGGCAAACGAGCAGGTGGGGTGGTGACCTGCGGTCGACACCACATTTTCATTCTGACATGCCGTGTGCACGTCCAGACGCACAGCATGCGCAGCAGTTGTGTGCGCATGTCCAACCATCAGGCTGCCAACAGCAGCTGCACAGGAAACAATCCAGCTGCACAGCAGCACATGCTCAAGACAGGCAAAAAGAAGATTTGACCAGTTCTGACCTGAGATAGACAGCTAGGCCGTCTAGGTAGGCTAGCTACTAGCTGCAGGCTGTGACAGCCAAGTCACAGCTCTGTACAGCTGCGCATGGGCCGACGCATGCCTGATTGTGCTGTGTGCGGCCAGCCGGTGGCCTCCCCCCCGCCTGGTAAAACCAAGAAATGTCTTTTAAAAGCGCATGTCCAACCCGCCTGCTCTGTTGCCTGCCTGCTTGTCGCTCCAGCTGCCCGTCAGCACAAGATCAAAAAGATGGAGAAGAAGATGGGCAGCTTCATGGAGGAGGCCAACAAGCGGCTGAGCGGGTCTGGCTTTGACCTCAAGGCCGTCTTTGTCACCTTTGACAAGGAGAGCCAAGTGGCGGCCTGCATGGCTGGCTGTCCAAGAAGTGAGTGTGGCTGCGGGAGCCACAATAGGCACTCCGTATGGCAGCATTTCCAAAGTCCAGGTCGGGCGCAGTCATGGCACTTTGAGTGGCATCGAGGGTTGCAGCACAACAGCCTTGACAGTCCAGCCATCATGCCAATTCGGCATTGCCAAACCCTCACGCTGTGGATACACCAGTAGGACTTTGTTGCCCTGTGCTACTGCTGTGCTGTGCTGGACACCTCAGGTTGGTTCATCAGCTTGTTCCAGCGCCGGCGCAACAAGTTCCTGGGCAAGTACAGATTCTGGGTGGAGCCCGCCAAGCCCCCTGAGGACTACATCTACGAGAACCTCAGCGTCACACGCTTCTCACGCTACATCAGACTGGTGAGGGGCATGGCGGTTTCATGTGCAGGAGTAGCATGGGCGCAGCAGGTGGTTGAATTGCCAGTGCAGGTGCTTGTGCATTTTGTGCACCGGCTGCAGTGCATCTTGTGACACTGCCGCCCTGCTGCCTCGCTGCCGCCCTCTGCTGTAGGCCATTGTGCGGCTGGTGGTGTTCTGCATCCTGCTGGCAACAGCAGGTGCTGTCACAAAGCTGATGGCCATGAACATGGAGGCAGCCCGCAGCGTGGTCTGGCAGAATGCAGCCATGGACAGCATGATCAAGATCGACATGAGGGTGAGGGGCCCAGTCTCCACACACTGCATACACGTAGCAGGGGATGATGCCGTCCATGCTGCATGATGTGGTGTGGCTGCATCTGTTTTTTTTGAGGTTCCAGGGGGAAAGGGCGCGCTGCATCTGTTCAGCCCTATGTTGTGTTTTCCCATGCAATGCTAGCCACAGAAACCCGTGCATAATGGTCAAGTGCATGCAAAAACCTTGCTTCTGCTGACCTTGCGTCACACCTCAGTTACAGTGTGGCTCCAGCTACCAGAGCTACCTACCCAGTCGAGCACCACCAACACAGCTGACACCAATGTCAATACCAGTAACACCCACTCACCCTAAGATCTATTGGTGTGACGTGTGTGTATGCATTTCCTGCACTGTGCTGCCCCGCAGTTCTACCCCCTCAACTCGACAGAGGTTGCGCTGGCGCCGGCGGCAGGCAATGCAACACTGGCACGCATTGCGGCGGCTGTGGGCAGCACGACCGCGCAGCAGCTGGCTGACAGCTACTCCCAGGAGATTGCCTACTGCAGTGTCAACCTTGAGAACGTCTGCAGTCTTGGATTGAGCACGTGAGTAGTGCGGGGTCCAGCGCAGGGCTTGAACACAGCTCCATCCACTCATATCACAGCCCCTGCTATCACACGGAACCAATGTTCCAGTGGCTTCTTGATCTCCTTGGCAATGAAACAAGCATCACTGCGGTGCAGTGCATAAGCTAAAGCAGCGAAGTCCCACCACCATGATTATCATGGTGTGCTTACTGCCGCCTTTGGGTTGGCCTGCTGAGCACCTCGGCCAGAGCACGAAAATAATCACAGATTGCGGCTGTGCCCTGGACCTGGCCTGCAGGCTGCTTGGCGGCAACCTCACCATGCGCGCAGCACAGCGCGCCACCTGGTCTGACCTGACGACCTCACTACTAAAGCGAGAGGCATTCCTGAAACAGCTGCCGGCCTGCAGCAAGCCGGGCAGCGGCTGCACCAGCCTCGTGATGTGTTACCCCTGCCACTGCAGCATGCTGTCCAAGGTTGCGGCTGCCAAGGTGGCAGACAGGGACTGGGTGTTGGCGATGAGGCAGGAGTGTGGCGGCTTCATTGAGACTCTGGACATGCATGCCTACGTCATGAAGTGAGTGGGCGGGAGAGTGGGCGGTGACAGTGTTTGAGCATTCACCCACTAACTTCACAGAGCTTTCAAGCCTGCATTTAGGAAGGCTGGGAGTTCAATGGACCTGAAGCAAGCACTCAGTGAAAGCATCCGTCAGGCATACATGTTGCCTGCATGCAGCCGCTGCGGCGCAGCACGTATGGTTATGCATGCCATGGCAGCACCGCTGGTGTCGCAGCAAGCAAGGCAGCAATCCAGACAGCAAGCAAGACAGCAAGCAAGGCATTTTCAGCCAGGATTGAAGGACATCGCATGCAGTTTGATTGATGGGATAATCAGGCATGCAAACACAGCATCCTGTGTATCAGGAAGACGTACTGTTGTTGCTGCATTTCTGCACTGCAGGGGTTTGATCTCTGGTGTCATTGTGATGCTCAACTTTGTGCTGAAAGCCATACTGCAGTGGCTGATAGAGTGGGAGAAACACTGGACCCAAAGCGATGCGGTGAGACAGTGAAACCTGGGACTGCACAGCGCAACACAGCCTGACTGGGACAGACTTGCCTTGTGGCATGCTGGCAAAGCACACGGGCAGGGCTAGGCCACATGTACTGCTGCCGCATCACAGTGATGCGGCATAGAGTGCCCTCGCCATAACAAAGTTTGTCCTGTGCTGTTCATGTGGCAGGAGCGGGCGTACGCCGTGCTGGCCTTTGTCAGCCAGCTGCTGAACTCAGTGCTGGTGTTGCTGCTGGTGAATGCACAAAGCACTATCGCCAGTGCCGTCATCAATGGAGCGCTCAGCAGCGGGTCTGCCAGCAAGTTCACATCTTGGTGAGTGAGGCGCATGCAGTCTAGGTGCAGCACAGCTTCCGACCCCTTTGCTGCACGGGCGGCAGGTGCGGCACCGTCGCCGGCTCTCTGCTGCACTGCAGACGTCTGCAGTGCATGTCGACATGCAATGCCATTGTTGCAGGACCTACGGCAGCTGCATGTCCTGCACTGTCATCCTTGCCTTTGCTGAACCGTTCATGATGAATACACATTGAAGTGCCTGCATGAAGCATATCTTACTACACCCTGCAGTGGTTTTGTTGTTACAACAAAAACATGGTGCTGTCGCTGCTCACGTGCAGGGGGACCAACCTGATCCTGTCTGGAGCCTACTCTGACTTTTCCCCCAGCTGGTATGTAGATGTGGGGCAGTCGCTGCAGCTCCTCATCATCATCAATGCAGTGGTCACAGGTGTGTGCCTGCCGTCTTCCTTCCATTCCTCCCCTTGGCTACCAGCAGACCATCTGCTCTTGTTGAAGTTATCCTGGCATGTCGGCATTCCCGCACCCAGTACAGTGTGCGGCTAGCTCAGCCTTGCCTTGCTGATACCACTGGTCTGAGAGTGTCGTGAGGGTGGCTCTGCTGCGTGCTCTGAGAGAGCACTGTAGCGGGAGGCTGCATATGACGCCTGGATCGGTCTTGTGAGCATCCCGGTGCACAGTTTTGGATGCTGTTCTGTTACAAGCACGCAGCACAGTACTGCTAGTAGTGCCAACATGTTGGCACTACATTCACGCAGCAACATTGCCCCCCCCCCTCCCCTGCTGAAGGAACGTCCTTTAATGAATGCATGGCCAAGTTGGCACTATGTATGGCATATGTCTGAACTACGTGTGAATACATCAAGTAATCCCCCCCCCCCCGCCAGCCCCTGCTCACATCATGCATCCCATTTCTACCTGCCAGGTGCCTTCACCCTGGCCATGTGGCTGCTGCGCAAGACACGGCAGTGCCTCCTGATGAACTGCATGAAGGGGGCCAGCCAGTCTGCATGGAATGCAGCATGGGTTGGTGACCAGTTCTTGCTGAACGCCAGGTGAGTGGTATTTTTCGCTCTCCTTTGCGTCTTCTTATTCCCCATGTGCACGTGTTGCCACTGTATCAGTGAAAAGCCCAGTGACGGCATCATGCAGCATGAGTAGTACACATTACCACGGTAGTAGCCACAAACGTGTTGACCCTTCCCACCCCCTAAACCCCTCCCGCCCAAACCCTGCAGGGTGTCGGACATCATGCTGGGTCTGTGGATCATCCTGATGTTTGGCTCAGGCATCCCCAGCCTTTACCTGTGGGGCCTCATCTGGCTGGCGGTGGTGGAGTTGACTGACCGCTGGAGCCTGGCACGCATCTGCCAGATACCTGCACGATACGGCAAGAGCCTACCCTTCCTGCTGCTTGGTAAGGCGCTGCTGGTTGCATGCAAGGCAGCTGCATATGCATGTATACTATACAAACAGCACACTGACCAGGTGCCTACCCGGCGCACCATGATGGACTGCACCAACTCCCATTGCTGCTCCAGCGAGCCTTGTCGACCTCAGGTCAGGCAGGATTTCCAGGCATATGCATGTTGTGACCATCATCTTGTGAACACCAAGATGTGACAGTGACATCACGTTGGCAAACCGACAACCCCTACAACACGCGTCACTGTTGTGCTGCAGGTGTCCTGCCCTGGGCTGCAGCCACCCACTGTGCCTTTGGCCTCTGGATGCACACGCGCTTCAACGCCGGCCGCGTGGGTGGAGACCAGATCAGCGGCCTGGCCAGCAGTGCTGGCGCCAGGGCTACAGCGCTGTATGAAACCTATTACGTCACACGGATCACGCAGGCCAATGGGCTGCCGCTGCTGGTGCTGCTGATTGTCCACTTGAGTGCACACACCTTCATCAGGTGCGCTGTTGTGGGTGTGGGTCGCCAGGCATCAGGTGTCTCAGGCCCTCGGAGGGAGTGCATACGTACTCAAGCATGCTGACCAGACCCCGTCCTACAAAGGTGGTGTGTGGGGGGGGGGGGGGGCGGTGACGTCGTCTGCAACTAGCGCTCATGTCCACCCAGCACATGCAACAGGGCGACCATGAGCCACCACACATTCAGCATGGTGGCCACCACCTGTTGTGGCCACATACAAACTGTCCTCCTTTTGGGGGGGGGGGACAAGGGGGCGGACCGGGTGGCCACATACAAAACAGCCGAGACTGCCGGGGGGCCCAGGTCAAGCCTCGCACCGGTGAGAGACACCTGACTGTCCTGCCAACAGGTTCATGCTCTACTTCTTTGGCAAGGCGTTCATGGCCATGTGTGGGTGCTGCTTCAAGGACGACGACGACCCTGCCAGCAGCCTGCTGGGGGAGGTCACCTACGAGGCAGCCCTACTGGCAAGGCATGCCCAGACTGCGGCCCAGGGTGGCTCCAACCCTGGCACCAACCCCGCCAGCCGGGCCCCCAGTGTGTGCGTCATGCCGGGGGTTGCCCTGGCGGGGGCCCCGACGTACCGCCTGCCGCACCACCCAAGGTAACGGACGCTGTCCCAGGTGAAACCCTTTCAAGCATGGGCCTCTTTATGCATCAGAAACCTGATGGTACAGATGCATGGTGCCAGCTAGTGTGATGGACTCCGTTGTTGCAGGGGGTACGGCAAGGACTGGCAACTGCGGTGCAAGCTTGCTGATCATACACACGGCTTGCACTGTGACTGTGTCAGCTCTGTGTGTGTGTCCGTCACATATCTGTATCAATCCAGGTACTCTGACATCTTCAGCAGCCCCCTGTACAAGCCCGTGTGGTTCAAGGCCTTTGGCCGGCTGCGCTTCACGGCCCTGCTGTCCCGCCCCGGTGGCGGCTTCATCATAGCGCCGGAGCCCATCTTGGACCATGACCAGACTGACATGGAGCAGTCCCTGGCCTCAATGTCAGCTGGGTTGCAGGTAAGTTGGGGGCCTGGGAAGCTTTGGGTAGTGCCTGCATGGTGCTCTTGCAACATGAGGGTGGTTTCTCTTTTGGTGTCTATCAGCACAGCTCGGTGAACATACCCTAACACTCATCACCACTGTGACACTCACTGGCCCAGGCCTGCTCCGGGAGCAGGCTGCTCGCGCACAATGCCAAGAAGCAAATCAATACACGCACGTGTGTGAAGCAGGCAAGGAGCCACAGCAAGCCACACCCGTGGCCCAGGCATCGTCACTCTGAGCTTGTTGTGTTGGACCCCCCCCCCCCGCCCGAGCAGCTTCCAGCATGAGTGTGACAGTGTGAGTCAGTGACTGCGCATGCCATGTTGCCTGTGACCGCACACCCCTCTATCAGAAAATGGCAATGAAGATGGCTGATGACAGCGGGCAGGAGGGCAGCGGCAAGCGCAAGCGCCACAGCGGAATCCACGCGGACGAGCTGGCGGCGATGAGGGAGCGCAGCATGTCTGTGCAGGTAAGGTACCACGGGTGCGCGTGTGTTTTTGAAGGCCTCTGGAATAAACCCATTCTAAATTCAAGGTGGATGTTGCCATAGCTCAGAACCCACTGTGGCCGCATGCCTGGTGGTTCTGCTAGGTTTTGTTGGTTCTTCCCAAATCAGCGCAGCAAACTTTGCAGGCTGCACAGGCTCTCGCCAAGATGGCGTTCCCCAGGTTCGGTTTCCGTTTTGTTTGAGTGCAAATGTGGTTGCTCCTCACACATGTGTGGGTGTTCCTCACACACAAGCTCTTAATTGCCAATACCCCCAGTGAGGATATCTGATGTATATTCAGCATTAATCTGCAACCTGTGCAGGTGGCTGTGCTGGCCGGCATCGGTGTTGACAGCCCGCGTGGGAGCTTCACAGGACCCACTGGGTCGCGGCCAAGCTTTGCCGCCCCGCCCTCCCCACGAGCAGGCAGTGCCTCCGCCCTTGGTGGAGGCCTGATGGCCGTGCCAGGGGCCACGGCAGCCGGCCTGATGGCGGGGGCAGTGGCAGCCAGCGGCGGCAGCTTCAGCATGTTTGCACCTCCTGGAACCCCTGGCAGGTATGTAGCCCAGCCGGGAGGAACGTGTTGAGTTCAAACGGATCCCAGGTTATTTTTGGTGTCTCGCATCATCTACTGGACGGCAGATGTGCACCTTCACGTCGACGTGAGCCTGGATCTGTCAGCATCAATGTTGTTGAAGTATACAATTGTCGTATGCATGTCTGTCACAGGTTGGCTTCACGATTCTCTTGCCCAGACGATGGTTTCCGGTCCAGTCCCATGCATGCCGCCGACCTTGCGGGCGGAAGGCACTCCATCGACTGCAGCAGCGGTGGCGCGCCCAACTTACTGTTCACAGGGCCACTTGACGGGGTGGCACAGAACCAGCAGCAGCAGCAGTACTGGCCTGGCGTGCAGCCTGCAAGCCCCCAAGCCTGGACTGTGGGCGAAGACGGGTACAGGGTGCCTTTGGTGCCTGTGGTGCTACCTGGGGGAGGGTTCGCATACTACCCGGCAGACTGCCTCCCTCCTGGGGCGATGGTCATGCCAGTGGCGGCAGCACCAGAGGGCCTGCAGGCTGTAGGGAGCTCAGGAGCAACTGCAGCAGCACCTGAGAGCAGCGTGACCCTCTCTGGAGGCATTGGCCCGGCCTTTGTTGAGGTGCAGCTGCCACAACTGGACCCTCAAACAGAGCAACAGCAGCAGCACCAGTATCAGCAGGCCGCTGATTTGTTTGGCCAGCCAGCTGCCTATTCAGCGAGTACTGAGGCAGCTGCCGACGGCACCGGCATCCCTTCAGAGCAGCTCAGGCAGGAGGCACGGCTGCAGGACAGGGCAGAGGCCATCTTCGGGCAGCAGTTGAGCTCGGACGTTACTGCTGCCGCACCCATACAGGGTGGTGCTGCAGACAGGAGCCCTGCAGCCTCCTTTGCTTGGAGCCTACCACTCCCACCCCTAGCTGCCCTGGGTGCCCAGCAGCAGCAGCAGGGAGGGGACACATCCCTGCTGGCAGAGACAGCAGCGGCAAGCCTTGGTGCGCCATGCGGCACCGTTGACGGCAGCTCTGGGCCTGGCTGGATGTGTGGCGGTGTGCCAAGCGGTTCTGCAGGAGCAGCTGTGGGGTTCAGCCTGTGGGATGGCGTAGTGGCTGCAGCTGGCAGCCAAGCACCAGGTGAAGCCGGGGTTGTGATGCCGCCAAGCAGAAGCCTGATTTTCTGGGACGATGTGTTCTTGACGTGGCTTTGTGCAGTGTACTGCCTGGTCTTGCTGTTGCAGCTGGACACTTTTTTGGCGCACATGGTACTGCTGATCAGTCCCTGATCACACTCCCGGTTACCTGATCCAACAGTTTTGTGGCATGTTTTGTCCACGTTTGTATCTCTGCAGCTGCTGGCGGCCTGCACCTCCCAGCCCTCCACCCTGGCACCTACCACGACATCAACCCCGCTGCATCCCCACGCCCAGCAGCAGCAACGCTGGCTGGCCATGGCCCCGCCTTCTACCCCGACATCCGCCTGTCCCTTGCAGAGCCGGTGGACGCCTACCCCAACGTGCACCTCACCACAGTGGAGATGCCTGCCGGCTTCATGGCACCGCCAGCGCTGTCAGCACCAGCAGCTGCCCCTGCTGTTACAGCCAGTGGCCTTGATGGAAGCAGCTTCAGCACTGCTCTGCTAGCCAGCACAAGCCCCGCGCCAGCCGTCGGCATGGCACCGCTGCCGACATACAGCCCATTCAAGGATGATACTGAGCTGGAGCTGGAGCAAGCTGGTCTGCAGCAAGCTGCACAGGCGCAGCAGCAAGTGTGGGTACAGCAACAGGAGCAGGACGCAGCAGCATCAGCAGCAGCAGTGGCAGCAGCGGCGGCTGCACGGCCTGCACATAGCCAGGGTACAGAGCCGCCAGCGGTGGTGCTGGCGCCGTGGAGCGCTGGGGGGCCTGAGCTTGCAGGGGATGTGTCTGCACCTGAGGCTGTGGCGGCGTGTGCGGCTGACACTGGCAGCAGTGACATGCTGGCTGCAGAGTCAGCAACGGATGCAGATGGAGTGTCACCGCTGCAGGGCTGGGTTGGGGTGGGGCTGGCTGCAGCAGGTGCAACATCAGCACCAGCAGCAGCAGCAACAGCTGATGCTTCAGCAAAGGAGAGCAGAGTGGGTTTCAGCATGCAGCAGCCTCCACAGAGTGTCGAGGGCGAGCTGGCAGAGTTGGCAGCTGCAGCAGCAGTCAACCTTGAAGTAGCTGCTGTGGCTGCAGCTGCTGTTGCTGTGCCTGCGTCCATTGTGGCGACCAGCACAGCGACTGTGACGAGCGATGCTGCTCAGCCCCCGGAGGCAGCACAGCAGGGGCATGGTGTGGAGCTGCAGCAGGACCATCACCAGCATGACAGCAGCAGCAGCGATGATGGGTCCTCAGATGGGGAGTGCTCCTCGCCCCGACACCAGCCCAGGACTGGTTCAGCAGGGGGAAGTGGCGGGCCCCAGCCAGGCGGCAAGTCAGGGGGCGGCAAGAAAAAGAAGCAAAAGAAGGGAAAGAAGGGAAAGAAAGGCAAAAAGGGCTAGTGCAGCTGGGATGTGTGTAGGTTGCTGAGCAGTACTATTCAATATGTGTCAGTATCATACTGACGGCTAGTTGCATACTGGCGGCTGGGATTTGTGGCTGCAACCACGAGGGCTTTACTGGCCTGCATTCGCACGTGTAGCTAGGCAAGACGCAGGGAGACGAGCCGCCTGCAGGCGGCTGCAGCATATGCCGGGGTTTTGTTTTTGTCAAGGGAGCAAGTGCACTGGGCTTGAAGACACTTAAAGCCCTTATGCACGGTTGGACTGTCGGGAGCTTTGATGAACCGCGGCATCCAAGTACACCGGTTGTTCTCGCTGCATGCTTGCTCATTTTAATTGTGCGTTCCAGTCTGCCATGGTGTTACTAGTGGGTTGTGTGTCAACATGATGTGCTTGTGTTCATGGCATGTGGCTTTGAAGTTGTGTTGAAGGTGTGCACCCAAGTCTTGTGTACTAGGAGGTCCCAGTCATGTCTCAGCAGCGCTGCATGCTAGCATGTGCATGCTTGCAATGCAATGGCGCACATTGCCACATGTGTGGCTGCATAGGGGCAGTTGTGATGGTAGATGACGGCAGCTGGAATAAACTCTTGAGTGCCTATGTGTGTGCTGTCAAGCGCAAGAAGGGATTTCTGCCGTCGCACCACATGCTTGACTTGCTTTGCATGGTGAATGCTCCCCATAATCACCCCACTGCACCTGGTGCAGCTTTTGTGTTGGCAGCCTTTATTGTGGGTTCGGGCCTGACAGGTCGATTGTTGTAGTAAGATCGCAGAGGCTGAAGCTGCCGTGTCTGACAGGTCGATTGTGACATCCATATGTTGCCTCGTCAAAGTGCATGCCTTTGCAGCTTACCTGATTGAATGCCTTTCATTTGATCAAGGGGTAAGGTCACTGTGGAGTCCACAACATCATGTGCTAAGCTTTTCTTGTTCACAACTCGAAAGTCTGACAAACAGCTGCATGCCATGGGAGTGCACTTATCCAGGTTGTTGCAGGCTGCCAGCCTTGTGGCAGGTGCGGCTACAGCCATCCTGGCGGTCAACAACTGTGACACTGCTGCCCACCCTCATCCCACAAGTCTCATCGTTCAATGTGCTCATCAGCGTGCAACTCTGGCAACATTGTGTTGTTGCAAGACAGCAGATGTCGCAAACCGCATGCAGTCAGAACACACATGCCATGTGCTGTATGGCCAGTGTGCTGGCCGACTAGGTCAACAAAGGAAAACCCAGCAAGCCCTCAACGATGTCAACAGGTTGGACCTGGCGGACCCAAACACCACACAATGACAGCTGACAGCCAACTCTTCAAGCTTGCTGGACAAGGCATGCCTTTGCTGTACTGGCAGCCACTCGCCCTCCTTGGTGGAAAGGGCGAGCCAACACAAACTCTTACAGCACGGAGCCCTCAGAGATAGAAGTATCAAACAGTACTGCACAGCCCATACTATGTAGTACAGGCATTTCCCAATCAGCGCTGCTAGCAGCCATACTCCAACGCATTTCACGGTACGCTTGACAGACAAACAGCAGGTACACCGTAAAGCGCTTGGGCACCTATCAGGCTGGCGCCAATATCCAGGCCCCGCGTCCCCCATCCCATGTACTTCCTGCCCTGCATGCATGCGTAGTAGTAGTGCTGTATTGTAGTGCTGTCAATGGTGCTTGCTGGCCTTGGGTGCCAGCACACTGCGCACTGCCAGGAAGATCTCCTCCTTGAGTGTCATCAGGATGGCAGCAGCCAGCACTGTCTGCAGCAGCTTCACACGCATGCCTGCAGCAGCAAACAAGCACCCCAGCAGGATCATTATCGCTACAATTGAAAGCGCACAGGACGTGCCTGAACATACCGTTATCAGCCAAAGAAGCTCATGGGGTACAATTCACAGTCCAGCGCGACAAGTAGGCATATGGTAGCAATGCTGTGCAGAGGAGCTCAAGGTGGCCCGTGAGACATCGATGCTGAAGGCCACAGGGCAACGCCGATACAACACCCGGCTGTAGACACATGACCCTGCTTACCCTTGTAAAAGCCTGCCACGCCCTCGTCAGCAAGCATGCGCTTCACTGCATCCACCACACCATTGTACTGCATTTCAGCCTCTGTGTGTCGGTTGATCGCCTGCAGCAGGCAGTACAGGTGCAGTACAGAGTGCAGTACACAGTACAGAGTGCAGTACAGAGTGAGACCCCACACCTACATCAGCTCTGCAGCCTGCAGTACCTGCCAGCCCGCCACGCTTTGTGACGCTTCCACGGGCCTCACCAAACCACCAGCAGAGAGGCCCTGCACACACAATACTACCACCAGCTGCCAGAGGGGGCCCTAACTGAGTTGGTCACACCATCTGGGCTGCCGATTGCGTTTCATGCAGACGTCTTCGACAACCTCTGGGCCTCATGGTGATGTCCACAAGCAGCAGCTGCAGTGGGGCGGCCGGCAAGGCGAACAGCACAGTGCTGCTGATAGCTGATGTCATAGATTACTCACCTGCAGTCTGTTCTTAACCACCAGTAGGGGATACGTCACCAACGTCGCCCCAATCTTTGCGACTGCTGACAGCACAAAGATGTCCAACCAGGACAGCGGCAACCCCTTCGGGGCTGAAGCTGCTACTGCCGCCACTGCTGCCGCTGCCTGCCTACCGTGCTGGCTGTGTTGGCCAGCTGCTTTTCTACTGGCTGCCTTCCTGCAAGGGCACAAGTAGTGCAGAAACACGCAGCAGCACAGCACGCAAAAAGTCAGTCTGATGAGCACGATGCACAGTGGGTGCACACCTGCGCGGTGGACAGCAGAGAGTTGCTGCACATGAGCCACATGCATGACTCGGCACATGGCATCTAATTGCAGTGTGGATGTCAGGCACAAACACACCTACCTCATGTCTAGCGCCCTGGCCACCAGTGACTCATAGATGATGTACTGTATGGTGGGGTTGACCACCATCACCATGCTGGGCATCAGGCCCTTGAAAAAGCCTGACAGCCCCTGATCCCGGTACACCTGACGCGCCACTGCTACCGTGCTCATTCCCTGCTTGTGCCTGTGCAGCGCCTGCATCTGAGTGATCACCACCCCTGCAAGAATGCACCGGACAGCGGCAGGCAAGGAGTGTGCTGGGTGGGGCATGCTGAGCATTGCCAGCAGCAGCTGCATGTCTTCAGCAGCATCAGTACTACCCGTCAGTATGTTACATGCAGTGAACCTGCCTGTCGGAAGTACAGTGGCTGTTCTGACACCAGCATCACCTGTGCTGGGGTCAGCACAGCCACTGTACTTCCGACAGGCAAGGACACACACGAGTGCAGGAGGACTGCAGCCCATGCAAGCTCTGTGATGTAGTCTGCAAACTCCGCTGCTGTGGGCGTTCGAACACTCACAGATGGGGTTTGTGAGCAGCACATTCACACAGCCTGCAACAGACGCCACCAGCATAGACGCGCCCACGCTGATGCCAACAGACTTGCCGCCATCCGGCAGGTGCTTCTGCTGCTGCTTCAGTGCGGCAAGCTTGCGTGCCTGTTGAGCACAGCACACAGGCAGTGCAGGATGTGCGGCAGAGAAGACGCTTTGCATTTGTGAACATCCATGTTTGCTGGGCAGGCAAGTGCGGAACGGCAGCAGCACCACCAACCCCTGCTGCAGGATACTGCTTCTGAGGCCAATGCAACCCAGCGTTCATCTGATCTCTGCCACGGTGCAGCCTGGTCAAGCCTGGTTCACTGCCAGTTGCAAAAAAAATTTTGATGGCAACTCACCACAGCCAGCTGCCTGAGAACTGAGTACACTGTGAAGTAGATGCCCTGGCTGACTGCTGTTGCGGCAATGGCTGGCCGCAGTCCGGCAAACAGCGCCCGCCAGCTGTGCTCCCTGCAAAAGAGGATCACATCCTGCACAGGCCCTGGTAGGTAGCGCAGCTGGCCCTGCAGGTGCTGCTGGCCGTCTGCATCCTCCTTCAAGTCCAATGCCCGCAGGGTTGAAACCTGCAGTGGGGAGGAGCGAGAGCAGATGCAGTCTAGCTGGGGCAGTGCTGGGGTCGGGGCATAGCATGTTTCTTTGCTTTTGTTGTGCATTGCCTTGCTCTGCTGTATCCTTACAGCCATCACAAGCCCCATTTGAGGAAGCAGCTGTGATTGCAGGCTATTGACTATTGCCAGGAGCTCGCTTCCTGTCTGGCATGTTGTCTGGCAGTTGCCGCACGGGTCTTCAGGTAGGGGGCAACCAAGCAACTCCTTGGCAAAGGCAGCAGTGTGGGTTGCTTACCGTTAACAGGGGGTATGTCGAGACCAAAGCTGTGATGGCACCTATGGCACCCGAAACACCCTCAATCAGGGCATCGCTCATGCCTCCTGCTCAGCAGTGCTGACTCCGCTGCTGCTGACTCAGATCCAGGGCTGCTTGTCCTCCAGCAGCTGCTGCTCACACCAGAGGAGCCTAGGTGACGTAAGGCATTGTGTACGAGGCTTGGCACAGCTGCTGGTCTGACAGCCTGTTCCGGTGCTGTTCCGTTGCAGAACAACTCGCTATGATTCAGGCAACCTGTGCACGTTTTGTTTAGTTCATCAAAACCAATCGACATATAGTACAAAAAGGATAAAGGGCGAGGTCGTTATAGCGATCACACTACTTGCATGATTTGATCTGGGGCCATGGACACTGAACAGTGAGCAACGCTGCAGGCTCAGTCCGCCCAAACATTGATTGATGGAATTTGAGAATGTCAGTCAAGGAGAACGTATAGATCTGGGGTGACTTCTGTGTGTCGGGGCCTGTGCCCACCCTGGGGTGCACCACGTGGCCAGCCTGGCAGTGTTGCCATGAATTTGTGTCCAGCTGTCCACCCGAACTCCACTATCAAAAAAAGTTACTTGAGAAGCACCACAACTCGCAAAGGCATGGCACAGCATTGCCCTCCAGAGTCTGAGATGACAGCATTCAGACACCATCACGTGCCTGGCATGGTTGACCTGCCAATTTGAATCATCAGCCCGCGCAGACAGCCGCGGTGCATCTTCCAAGACTGAGACCACGACAGTGACATGCTTTCAAAAGCATTGCACCCCAACTGCCACACCAGACCAACAGCCGATGTTCGGGATCCCGAATTCGAGACTCGAGAGTGGCCACAGCCAAAGGACGCAAGACAGCGTATGCAAACAAGGACAGATAAGGCCGCACACAGCACGCAGCCGAGAGGCATGCCGTGCATGCAACGCATCTATCACGCAGCAACAGCAGCCTCAACAAAAGACACAAGCCACCCCTTGTGACTCTCATCAGCGTACAGTCCAAACAGCAGTGAAACTAACAGAGGGAGCCTCCCTAAACTGACAGCGGGAACCACCCTGCATGGTGCTATCAAGGCAAACAAGGCATTGACGAGAGTAGAGTTGCGACGCCTCTAACAATGGCAAGAGGAGTACAAAGGCAAGAGGAGCAACCCCTTAGACAAGCACGGCCCCACCAGCAAAGCAGATGACTCACCACAACAGTTGTGGTGAGGCCCACAGCCAGATGCACAACCACAACTCTGTCAAAATGCCGCTGCCATGTGCACCTGCAAACAGGCAACCTGCAGCACCTACAGCATGCCTCACTCTCTCTCCCAGCTGCTCGAGCCCGCACTGACGCCAACAGCGCGGGCAGCCACAGCCAACCCGACCCGCATAGGGTACAAATGAGGATAGTGACACACAATGTACTTTGCTGCACACACGGTGATGGTGTGATCCCGTCCATGGCCTTGCGATCACGACCAAGAACGCTGCCGCACTCCACGCCCAAAGCCCAGTGCCACTTAGCTGTCATAAGGTGGCTTCTAACAGCCAAGGATAAGGCTGACCATGACTCAGTCACAAGGCCTCCCAAGGCAGGAATGGCTGCCGGGGCCCTCTCTCGATAGCCCCAAGGACAGAAAATCTCGCGGTAATGTGCGCCAACTTCGCCTTGCCTGTCTCATAACCTACCGCCTCGCCTCAGACAACACCATGGCAAACCCAGCTAAAGACAGCCCCCCAGGCTTGCCCCGCGGAATCAGCCTCAGCCAGTAACCAGCCTATCAAGCAGCACACTTGCCTTCTGCATACCCGACTAATGTGAAGCACATCCTGACGTGCTCTTGCACAAAGTATTGTTGCATAAATTGTCGCCTCGTGTCCTGGGTCAACAACAGCATACCGCAGGGTCAGCCGCAGCAACATCTGCTGCTACATGCTGCAGTCCACGGCAGTATACAGGACTGCACAGACTGAGACAACGCAACAAGCAAAGCAGCTATAGGAGCCCTATCCATGCAATCATAAAGCAGTGATGCATCCTAGGGCTCTGAGGCAACACAAGTTGTGCTATGAAACGTCATTCTGCAAGCAAAAACACAGCAAGACAAAGTACAAGCTTTGTACAGAGATTGGTTGCATGGCTGCAGCGTTGGTTGACATGTAGGCAGCCCCTGACCAACCCAACCCAGTGAGCAGCCTAAGCAGGCACAGCCAGGTCGGTGCTACCTTCAACCATGCAGCCACCTAAGGCAAATGTAGACCCAATCCCAACAGTCAATCAGTCGCCGTCCACCTGCTAACTAAACAGTGAAGCAGTGTTCAAAACAGGTGCTTGCGAAACACCCCTTGCTTCTCCCCAGCACAACAGCAAACACACACATGTCTCACAGCTCTGCGCAGCAGAGTCGTGAAGCGCCTGCCAAAACACCAACCACACCTGCTGCATGCCTTCTGCAGGATCTGCAGCGATTTACACCTGACAGTTGGGCAGCGTGGTGGCAAACAGCTGTGCCTCACCCCCAACAAGTCACGGCCTTGATTGAACTCGGCATGCCCCCAACCAGCAATGTGTGGAACACCACATCACAGCACACACACAAACCAACACATGGCCACACCCACAAAACACGCAAAACACATCCTTCGTGATGCTCAATCCAAGGCTGCAGCTTGCACACACAGATTAAGGGTGACGGCCACACAGCACAAGTAGTGGTGGTGGTTCGGTTGGTGGCGATGGTGCAAGTGTTTCACACGCCCCCTTCTGACATGCAAAACCAAGCACACCACATGCAAAGCGTAAGCGCCCTCCTGTGTTTGTCACCTGTACCCTTGGTGACTGCGGGCGATCAGCGCTCAAGGTGTGTGCATCAGCTCTGCACACCAAACACTGCTGGCAGCAAATCGATACACAACCCATATGCAGCAACGCAACCTACGCACAATCCCCTCCCAAGCACCTCACGCAGCGGACACGCGCAGGCCTGTGTAAGTACCCCGCGCAACATGGAAGTCGGCAGGTTCCTTCCACACCTCCAGCCCAACTATGATGTCTTCCCGCCCACCCTCCCCTTGCCCGAGCGCATTGGGGTACCGCAGCACCTGCTGCTGGCCCCTCAACACGCCACTGCTGCCGCCGCCACTGCTGCTGTCACTGTCGCTGCCGTGCAACGCCTGCTCCTCGTGCATGTGCTGCTGCTGCTGCTGCAAGTGCTGCATATGCGACGACTCCTGCGCCTGCTCCTGCGCCTGCTGCTGGCCTGCCGCCTGCCACGCCACCCAGCTGGCAACGTCCTCACTCGGAACGAGTGAAGGCTGGCCCTGCGGGTCCATCCACTGTGGCGGGAAAACCTCCCGGTAGTAGGTGCAGTTGCGGTTGCCGTACGGCGGCGTCAGCACATCCAGGATTGCGCAGGGGCTGATGGCTGTGAACGCATGGATGTTGCCCCCTGCAGCAGCACACACCAATCAGGCAAGAAACGGGGTGAGCATAATGATTACACCACAGCGAGCCACCGACAAACACTTGTGCTGCCTTTTTGTAGCGTTCCCATTGGCGTGGTGCCACCCCTGCCATCTCTACTGGACTGTCCAACTGAAACTTGAGCAGCTGCCTGACTAACATTTGAGCAGCTGCTTCGACTGCAATTCCATTGCCCGACACCCATTGACCCATTAGCTGTCAAAGAACCATATCGATTGCATACTTGCACACACATCAGTTTGCCTTGCCAGTGCTCAGCACAATGTGGATGCGTGTGAGCACCATAGTTCCCATGGTGATCACACGCATCCACGTTGTGTTCAGCACTGGCAAGGCAAGCTGACGTGTGTGCGATAGCCCTGACCGCTGTGTGGCAGGACAGTCGCACCTGAGGCAGGGAACAGCACCATGGTGTCTGCAGGTGCTGTCAGCACCCGGTCCGTCACCAGCCGCGCTGGCTGCACTCCGCTGCCGCCCAGGCCAAACTCGGCCGTAATGCTGCTGTTGCCGCTGCCGCTGCTGCTGGTGCTCATGGTCGGGCTGCTGACTGGGCTGCCATCCATGCTGGTGTCTGGGGGTTCACCCAGTCGTATGCACGCACATGCAACGTGCCATACAGCAGCCTGCACATAACACAAAAGGTGTGCAGGATACAGCGTGTCACACACACTCCTCACCATGCGTGATGCAAGCGCACGCTGATACTGCATGCTGATACTGCCGACCACAGTGGTTGTGAATGATGGTGAGATATGCCAAGTGGCAGGGGCCAGTGTGACATTGCAGCGGAACCGATCACCTCTGCAACCGCCGCTGCCGGCTACTGCTACAAGCTGTGTGCTGGGCAGGGAGCACTTGCCTGCTGAACACAGTCATGCCTGGGTGGTCATGCAGCGGCATGCGTGCACCCGGCGGCAACTGGAATATGCCAATGGTCATAGCTGGGTCATCATGGATGTCCAGGTATGTGACTGTGCCTCTGCAACAGAAAAGCACACAACGACACAGGACCATCAGACGTGTTGCAGGCTGACCAGAAGGGCTGCTGCAAACTGCTTGCAGTGGCGGCAGAGTAAATCAAGTGTGCACATGCAGCATGCAGGAGACACTTGCAGTGCTTGCTGCTCGCAGCAACATGACTCACCTGCTGCCTTTCTGCCGTAACCGTGCACGCAGCTCCCTGGCTGAGCATGCATTCCCGTAGGTCATCGCCTGCAGCGAGCACACTCAGAAGTGAATACACACGCATGCGTTCTGCAGCTTCTAGTACTGCCAGAGTGCAAACATGCCATGCCACAAAGCAGCAGCCCACCACACTCCACCAGTCGCCCGACAGCAGCCCACCTGTCCCAGGACTGGATTCAGGCCCAGATCCTCCAGCCTTATGTTCTCTGCAATATAACACATGAGGAATAAGACTTGGCACACCCCAGACCAGCAGAAAGGCCCGTGCATTATGCCCAGCACCTCACCTATGACATTGCATATCAGTTCAACCTGCTGCGGTGACAGCGGGCAGCCTTCGTGGGGCTGCTGCGCTCGAACTACTTCGTATAGGCTATCCAAGCTGTTATCCGTGGCCTTCGCGCTGGCAGCTGCCCTGAACTGGGCCTTTGCTGCTTGACTTCCCTGTGCCATACACAGCTTCTGCGTTTGACCCATGAACTGGCAGGCACGCATCACTGACAGCAGGGAAAACCTAGACACATTGCGCATGCAGCGGAAGGCAGCAAGTTCAGACTCCTGCTCGATGAACACGGGACCTTGAACACGCGCACTATCGCGAGGTATGTTTGCTTCTTTTTGCCGAAAACGTCTTTTCCACAGGACCCCACGTCCACTGCTGAGCCCACTACTGGGCACGTCAGTTGTTATACAGCACGCTGAACTGTTAGTCTGCCGCTGGACGTGGACAGGGGTCATCACACCGGTTTTTTTTTATTTCACCTACATCAGACACACGTGCATGATTGTTTGAGTCCGATGGACGACCAGCACAACGGCGAGGAACTCACGAGCACCATGCAAAAAATGCATGCAAAAAATGCATAGAAAAGACTCAATTACATATCAATTACATATCAATCAGTAGCACACGCCTGGTCGTCCAGCCTACTCAGCATTCCTGTTTTACAGACACACCACCCTCCTGTTTGATAGGGTAGGGTGCCCTGTCAAACAGCTCCAACACAAACTGTACCTCTTCCTCGTCCCACTGCTCCTCTCCATCATCATTGGCCTCCCCCTGCTGCTCAGTCCCTAAGCTGCTGGTGCATATCTCTTCTATCCCCACCTCCCAAAGCAGCCCCTTGTCTGTCAGCTGTATCGCAGCGGCTGCTTCTTTGGCGGAAGCCAGGTCACACGACTGCTGTGACGATGAGTTTGGCGGCTGCTCCTGCTGCTGCAGTGAGGAGATCTGGTGCTGCTGCTGTGAGGAGAGTCCATCCCCCTGTGTCTGCTGGGCTGGCTCTGACTGCAGCAGTGCCCTGCCCTCCGCCTGTAGTAGCTGTATCAGCAGAGCCAAAGCTGCAGGGTCCCAGCATAAGGCCCAGTGAGGGGTTTTTTTTGCTGAGGACCTTCCCAAGGTACAACAGAGCATTGCCGGTGGTCTGCTGCAAACGCTGTTGGACGCTTGGGTCCAGCAGTAACCCACACTCGCTGATGCATGCTCCATGCACACAGGTGTGCCCCTTCTGAATCAACTGCGGCAACAGTGACAGGTGCAAGCTGCCGGCACTGCCCCTTCCCACTGGCGGGCCCACTGGCACGATGTCAGCGAGCCGCTGCTGCTCCGTATCCCTACATGATGCAGGTGATCGAGCCCGAGTGGGCCACCCAGACCAACCTGACAAGCTCCTGCAGCGCCCAGCCCGCCCTGTCCATCATGCCCAGCCTGACCAACATCACCAGCTCAGTCAGCATCCAGCCCTCCTTCATGACCCAGATGACAACCCCCGCCTACCAAGCGGCCAACTCTGCAACGGAGCCCCTGATCGCCCTGAAGGGGCTGCCTGGCCTGTGTCTGCAAGGCACCTCCAATGACCTGACTGGCACCAGCTCCACACTTCCTACATACGAGGTAAGCATGTGTGTCTGCTGTTCACGAGGCTTGCGGTCCGACTGTGGCACACGATCTACAGGGGCATTGCTGGTGCTAGTTGTGATGTGCTGTCGCTTTTTATAGTATAGTTGAGCTGTGAAAGGGACCAACTTTTTTGGCACATACGGCCCTTCAAAAAGAATAATACTGCTTCAGGACTGCGTTTCTAGCTCTCTTGACCCACACACATGCTAGCTGTACTTGAATGCTATCTGCTTCACAACCTGTGACACTTGGCCTATGCCTTGCTTCTGTGTGTGTAGGTCCCAGCAGCAGGCATCATTTACAACGAGCGGGAGAAACTGGAGGCTGTGTCTCGTCTGGTGAATGACGTGGTGACTGGGTTGGGTATGAGCAGTTTTGACACTGTTGGTGATGGCGATGAACAGGACAGGGCATGGGGGATCCTGAAGTTGTCAGGATCGTCAAATTTACGGGGCACCTTCACAAGCAATGGCTGTGATATGTTCAGTCCATGCATGCTTGATGAGTTGCACATGGGTGGGGTCAACCTAGGTGGTCTGAGGGTGATTTGGGATAGTACCACAACATGCAGCAAGGCGTGCAGCGTGTGCACGAGCAGTTTGTCTTATGCAGATGCAGTATTAAAGAGCCAAAACAGGTCCTCCTGGCTTAGTGGTTGTGGCATTATCGCAAAGCTGCTGAAGGAGTGTGCAGCATATAGTGTTGGGCAATACACACTGCTGGCTGAGACGGATTCTGGCTGGGAGTTGCGGGTGGGGGACAGGGCTGACCGGAAGGCGCGTGACCTGGCCGGGTTGAGTAGGGCAGCTGCTGAGCCAGATGCAGGCACAGTGCTGTTCACCTTTGAAACCTCACCTGTCAGTGGCCCACAGAGTTCCAGCCACCATGTAGCTACCTTGATCAACAAACATCTGCTGGCAGAAGCAGATGAAGTTGCACATGTTGAGGGTTATCCACGCATTGATTCGACCTCCTACTTACTCAACCCAGTCATAATTGTGCATGATGTTGACTTGCTGGGTGATAAGTATCTGTTCCGGGTTGCCCCGGGTAAAAGGATCTATTTGTATGACCCTTCTAACATGAGTGAGGAGGAGAAGAGGACGATTCGGAACAGGCGCATGCAATTGCCGATTCGGAACGGCAAAGAGTCTCCAGCTCGAGGTGCTGCACTCAGCAACCTGACCAAGGTAGCAGGATTTGCATTGTTGGCTGTCGTGCGCCTGGAAGATTCTGAACTGAACCGGTCCAGGCTGGTGATATTGCCTGCAGCTGCTGCTGGCACTGGCAAGTGCAAGCTGCTGAGAAGGATTGATGCAAAGGGACAGTGGATTTTGTAAATCTGGGTGAGGATGCTCAGTTTGTTCTGATGGTTGGTACCAGGGCCGCATCCTCTTGTCACGGCACTGACTGCCCCCTCAGCACGGTCCTTTTCCCCTGCAGGGCGGGTCCTGTAGAGGCATGCAACGAATAGTTTTGATCAGCTTGTGAGAGTTCATTTCGAGGAAAAATCAATTTCGGGTGACGTCGGAAGTCCCACCCCAAGAAATCAACTACCAAATCTTCCTGATCTGCAGCACCAAACTGCTTTGGTGGTGGGCCCAAACTTAACCTAAATTGCGCAGCATTGAGGGGTGTCCCGTCCAAAGGGCACGCATCAGCACTACACAATGCCACAGCGTGTCACGTCACACCGGCTGTGGTGTACATAGTGGGACTACAGGTGGGGGCCCCAATTTTGGGGTGGTCCAAAATATTGGTGCGTGCAGCACAGGCACCTTGGGGGCTTGGGAAATGAGACTTAACTTCTCCTAGCTGCACCCTACCTACTACTGGACAGCTTGAGCATGGCCACACGTCTGCATAACGTGGGGCAATGTTGCATGAGCTGGCCCACATCGCTCACTCAGATGCACGGTGGTAATCCTGTGGGCTGCATGCGGCAGGCAGGCAGCGACATCACACTACACAAGCCTGACTGACAACTTGCACCTGTCGACGCAGGCCACTCTAGCCCGGGTGTGGCAGTGACGTGCGCTGGTGCAGTGAGTGCTGGTTGGCGCCATCTCAAACATGCTGCCATGCGTGCGGCACTCAGTATCGCTGCCCAAACGGCTGGTCCAAAATTCCACCAGGTAGCCGTGCCTTCACGGCAAAGAGCCAAGTTTCAGGCTGTCTCTTTCATCATTGAACTTCATCATTGAACACAGTGTCCACCAGGGCTCATGACTACACACACAGCCAGCATGCACCAAATTGCAGGATCCCGGCAGGAGCCTAGATTTGAACAACGGACTGCGCAGTCATGCCGATGTTGTGTCACAGACGACAAGGGACTGCAGCCCCAGCAAAAGCAGCCATCCTGCAAGCTGGCCTTGCTACCACTGGTAGGTGCGGCACCTAGCAGCTACCAGCTGGTTGTCAAAAATTCTCTACACCTAGCTGCATTTAGGGGTGTCTCTCTGTGGGCAACAAACTGCCGGTCCCTGCTGAGCATGGTAAACAACAGCTAGGCACAGGTCGCACACAGGTATTTACAGCTGATCGCCCATTGGTGACATTCTCTGTGTTGGACACTTGAGTTGCATCAAGCAGGTACATGATGTCGATGTCATGATGGCACCCGCTGTGGTAGTGGGCACTTCTAATGCGCGCTGCATGTAATCATTGATATGAGTGTGTACACCAAACCGTACATCAATGTGAAAGAGGAGAGTTACAATGGTCAGCAAGAACAGAGAAGCTGGTTACTCCCCTTGCCCCCAACATCACTGAGCCCTGAAGCTTGCCAGCAACAGGTCCGGCTGTCAGCACAGCACAGCAGTGGGCAAGAGCCCTGCTACTGCCCGCTCATCTCACCGCAGCCACCGCCCAAGGGCCATTTGTTGCAGCTTCTTACTGTATGCCGTATCACCAACTTGCCCTTTGCATGCTGCACAACTGGCTGGCCAAGGGGCGCCACGCTTGCAAGCTGCCTTCCAGAAGGGACATGTTGAACCAGTTCATGGTCAAGCAAGGCCTGTGCCGTGCAGGGATGTGCTCAGCACAACGGTGGTGGACTGACCACGCTCAGCACCTGCACGGTGACATGGTCTGGCAGCAGCCACCACCCCTGAAAAGCCTCAGGCCAAGTAAATTTCCAACACCCTCCAAATGCTGCATACTCAAGTCCGCCGCTGACAAAAGCGCCACATCCACACAGGCGGAGGGCAACTGCCTACTCAACGCTGCCAGGGACGCAACACTGTACGATGACAACACAAAAAAGCACCCGTGATGGCAGCACAGGTGATGCACCACATGCATGATGTGTTTTCCCGTGGGTTCATGAGGGAACCCCAGTCCAGACATGCACTGGCGCTGAGCTAAGCTGCCATAGGAGTCAGCTTTGTTCTGTGTGAGAGGACCTTGAACAAGCGTGTCACGCACAACAAGCCCCCTGCCCTACTGGCACGTTGAAGTGCACCCACACAGAGAAGCTGGCAAGACGCTAACACCAACAACCAACACAAGTGCACAACTGTGCACCAGCAAGAACAAGAAACTGCCACCCACACTCATTGGCCTGGAGGAGGCGCATCATGAGAAACTGGCAGACCACCAGAGCAAAGACCACATCTGAAATCAAAACCACCAAGAAGCCAGGACAAGCCCACTGAATTGGCAATCACACATCGCCCCCGGGGCGTATGGGCCCATACGCACATGCACGGAACCTAGCAAATTCAGCACAGGTGTATACTACAGCTTCACACCGCAACCAAGGCGAATTGCCCTCAGAGTAGAATCTGCACACAGGGTGCAGCAAGGGCACAGATATATACAGTGCACACGATGCCATGCATCTACTCCAGCTGTTGCATCAGGAGGCAAAGCACGCATGACAACCCACTGCACAGGCTTTTGTGTGGAAAACAAGCCTTCAGCTTGCAGCGGCAGCTGCGTATCGACACAGTCCCGCACACGACACACCCCCCTGGCACTTACAGACAACGACAAATATCTCTTGTGCACAGCAGCTGCCTGCAGGATGAGTCATCCCGGGTGCTGCTGGTAGATACTGCGGGATAACTGCCTTGAAGGCAGCCAGGGGCAAGATGCTTGACCCATCCCATGCGTGCAGCTGTCTCAACCTCCCAAAGGGACCAGTTGCCACGTGCGGGCCACTTCGCCGCCAGCAAGCCAACTGGTTTGCAGTCAGGTGTGGCTGGCATGGGTGGACAAACAGCAGCAAGCTGACGCCGTGCTGGCCAAATTCAGCTAGCTGGACATCTGGAGGTACTTCATGATGTAGAACAGAGCCCCAGATCCGCATAAGCAGCCGACAGTGATGCAGGCGCCCGTGACCGGGCCGAACTCAGCTTCTTTGCCGGGAGGTACCACAGCAGGCGCGTGCATGCATGCTGTGCTGAGGCAGTGGCCCTACAGGTGCACAACCACAGCACAGTAACGGAGACGAGCAGCAGGAACAAGCGCGTGCGGCAGGCTTGACGTGAGATATGTGGCGGGTCACACGGTCCTTTACAGGATTCAGACCCATGGGCATGCTGCACAGCTGTTGAACAACATAATCTGTGAATATGTGTGACCCACCAGGCATGACAGTGGTTTGGCAGGTGTGGCTACCTCCGAGCCATGCCTCTTGCAGGCGCCTCCACTCTAAGGCAATGAGAACAACTGCGACGCACAGACGGCACAGCTGTTGAAGCACACCGAACAGTCTGGTGCCCAGTGCCTACCTGTGTCAAACCCAGCAGTAGGATCAATCCCAGGGATGCATAGTCGGTATGCACCAGCACAGGGAGCTTCCAGGGTGCTGGCGTGACCACGTTGCAGACCAAGATGCCGCCAGCAACGCCAAAGCGCAGCAACGCATACAGCAGCAGCGACGCCGCCCTAGGTGGCCTACGCCCCCAGGGGCCCCAACTGCTTGCAATCCTGCCTAGCAGGTCTCCCACCCCAAATGCCACAAACGTCAGCGGCACGAAAAGGTCACCCGTCAGCCGACCCAAGATCCCGTGATGGGCACCACGGGGAGCGCAAGGCGATGAGGTCGCGGGGTTGTCAACGCTGCAGAAGAAAGCGGTCACACCCGGCCATACGGCCAGGCTGGCGCACATGGTCAAAACCATGCTCAGTGCGTAGAAGACAAACGTCCAAGGGCTGACGTTGGCGTCGGTGGCATCCCCGGCCCCGATTGCTGAGTCATAGGCTGCCACCTCACGAAGCCCCGTGCCTGGCGGGCCTCCTGGCGGGCTGGTTGCGCCTTGGCTCAGGTAGTAATCACGTGCAAGACCACCCACTTCCGTGCCATGGGGTGTATGGTAATAGTCCTGAAATAACAACAGTGCAACGGCAATCACTTATTCAACTCAGCACATCAATCACGTACCTCTTTCTCATCCTCACCGCTACAGTTGTGTGCGTGCAAGCCATCAAAAGGCGATAGGCTACCCATTCCCATGAGGTCACGGTGTAAAAGTCCCGATCGCAACAGTCAAATACCCACTTTGCACGCACAGGCCGACAGCAGTATACTGCACGTACCTGAGCAGCACTGCTGCTGCCTGGGAGTTGCGGCTGATGGTAGCTTGGCAGCGCATCAGGGTCCTTGCCGGGAGGCAGCCCAGGCGGGGGACCTCCTGGCAGCAGCTGCTCAATAAGGTCTGGGTTCGCCTCGGCAGCTGCTGCTGCAGCGCGGCCTGCACTCCACAGACGACAGCGAGTGCAACTGTCAGCTGCTGATTAGTATTTCGCCAACGCCATGCATGCACAAGTCAAGGCTCATCAGCACCAGTCGACAAGACGCTCAGACTGCAACAAGCACCTGCCTGCAGCCAGCCGCATCAAGCTCTGTTAGGTTGTGGGTTGAGGTCATGTGGCCCGCTGCAAAGCAAACACACGCTGACACAGCCCTTCAGCTGCTGTTGACACTGCCTGCATCGGCCACACAACTTACTTGCCAGGTAGGGTCCCAGTTTTATTTGTGAGTACTTGAGGCGCCCCAGCATGTAGAAAGCCAGCACGCAGGCACAGGTGATCCCAGCAGAGGCGGCAAAGTAGAGGAAGGCTGCAGGTGCCACATCCTTGGGAGTATGTGAGCTGGCGCTGTTGTCTGCTCGCAGCTGAGCCAGGAAGGACAGCGTGCTGGTGGCACACCCAGATAGCCCACAGCCCACAATGTAGCCCTGCGGTGGTGAAGCAGCACCACAGCCAGCACGATTGCAGGAATGAGTGATTGCAGGGTTAGTGTGTGTGGCTGCAGCCTGTGTGCGTCGGGTTGATGCAGCAGGTAGAGCTGTGGCTCCTGTCTGCTGCTGATTTGTGCCTGACCTCAGCAGACGCCACCACTTAGCAGAGCCCAACTGTCTAGCACTGCAAGCGGCACACGCGAAGCAAGCGTGCTATGTGTGCATGTTGCTCTGCTTGTTCAGCTGCATGACTCAGATGTGCTGGAACCTGCAGGACGCAAGGGCTGTATGCGACCATAAGTGCTGCATGGGGTGCGTTGTGGGCTTACCTGAATGTAAATTGGCGGGAACAGGCTGGCCAAGTTGAGCAGGCCACCTTGTAAGACAGCCATACAAATGCCCTGCACAGCCGAACATACAGAATGTCAGCTTTGGACCTGAACACACATGGAGCCGCCCACTGCTCAGCTGACACAGCTGCTGGGCTTGCCCAATACTGTCAAAGTCAGCCCTGCATATGTGCACGCCCGCTTTCTTTAATGAAGCTGCGCTGGAAGGGCCAAATACATCCATGAAGCAGCACTTGCGCCAGGAGAGAATGTTGAATGTGGTGTTGCAAGGACCGGAGTGAGGCTCCGCTGTGCTGCAACCTGCTGCAACAGCTGCAAAGGTCTGTCACGGGGGGAGGGCAGCTACGTTTTGCTCACCACAACAGCAAGTGCTGGTAAAGAATAGTAGGCGACAGTGATGCCCGAGAGGTCCGCCTGCAAGGCCTGCAGGCATAACCAGCACAGGAAGCAGCACAGTTATCGTTGCGGGTACGGGTGACTTGAGAGCTGCTGCCACCCCTGCCAGTAAGGTCAACACACCTGGCTACAAGCAACAACCGTTGCTCAGCCAGCAATGGCAAAATCACCAACAGCTGGTGCTAAGGGTGGAGCCCCTCCAGCACATCACTGGCGCTGCAGGGTACTGCTGGTGGTGACCCATCGGAGGACCAAGGTGTGCTACCCCATTGTGGCCCGGCACCTTCATCCCTGCTTGTACCCCCCAGCAGCAGCAGCAGCAGCAGCAGCCCGCAGCTGCCACACCCAAGGCGCAGCCGGACGCTGCTGCATCCAACGGCCCCTTGCCTTCCCGCCCACGCGGCTCACCAGCGCTGCTGTAGATGCCAGGACAATGAACACGAGAACCAGGGGGTTCACCACCTGGGTCCGCAGGGACAAGTGCTTCTGGTAGCAGAACACCAGGCACATGGCCACCAGGTTTCTGCAAGACACACGTACACACAGTGCGAACAATGTGTGGACACGTCAGCACGTTTGAGGTTGCGTGTGTACTCCTGCTCTCTTGCTGCAAAATCTGCTGAGACCTCCACTGCTTCGAAGCACTGCTGCCCTCAAGGAGGTGGTGGTGGGTTTGGCTTCAGCTGCAGAAACTGCAGCAGCAACGGCAGCTGCTGGTCCAACAAGGACATGGCATACTGTTTGTGACACACAGGACAAGCTGCATACTGCTTTGGAGGCATGCTGCAGGCTTGCAGGGCAGGCTGTGTTGAACAGCTGGGCAAGTTGCCATAGTTCATAAATTGAATCAAACACGTGAGTTGATCCACCAGGAACATGTGAGTGTCATGGTGACCAGTTGGGGTGATGACAGTGTGAGTGCCCACTGCTGCTGCTGGCTGCACATAGTGGTGCACTTACGCGGCATTGAAAACCAGCCCAAACAGACTGATGAAGTTGTTGGCAATGGTGGGGCTGCTCGGCTCCACATGAAGCCTGACGTCAAAAAACTCTGTTTCTGTGATGAACACATTCCATGGCAGCAGCGTCCCAATCCCCAGGATTACCAGAATGCCATACACCAGGCCATACCTGCAGTTGCAACACCAGCACCAGCAGTGGCCAATGTTTGTTTCAGCAAGCGGGGTAGATAAGGGAGGTAGGGGCCCGTGTAAGTCAGCCTGACCAACAAAGTAGGATGCTGCCTGTAGGTGCCTATCTGCCCTCACTTGTCTTTGATTGGTGGCTGCTTCATATTGATGGTGTGCTATGCCAACATCCAGCTGCTGACTGTGCCCTTCCAGCAGTTGTGTTTGAGCACTGCGTCAAGACCACACTGGCCCACCCCTAGCAGCTGACTGCTGTGTCTGTGATGTGCACACCACAGATACGTGCTGCCAGGAGGTGATATCAATCAAAAAGCACCACCCCCTTGGAAGGATCGAGGCAGCAGGAAGGGGTGAGGCACTACCGGCCAGGGAGATAGACTCTGTTTCTTGGTCGAAGGTGGTCGTGGTTGGTAGTGCGGTCTTGTTTGGCGTGGCGTGGTGGACATTCCTTTACTGACACAGCATGTGTTTATCACGTGTGTTACGTTCAACGTTGGCTCGGTTGTCGCTTGCCATAAAAGACAACAGAGTAACGTTGAACAGCATAGAAGTAATACTGACGACAGGACAACACGCGATCCGCACGAGGATGGATAGGATACAGCGATCTGTCGATCAGATCGCCCACTTGATAAAAGTACTTCTTGATGGATCAAAGCGAAGCGATGTAACGAGCAAGGAATTTAAACACATGAGCTTGTTGAAACTGCAAAGGCTCCATCCGTGTCCACGCTTGACTTGTTCCTTCAGAGAGTTTGTTTGCAAACTGCCATGAAAGCAAGTGTTGAGAAGATGTCCATGCTACGAATGCTGATGATGGTACCAATCAATTCCGTGCATTCCGCAGGACCGAATCCCCCTTGCCCCCTTCCTTTTCCCCTACTCTATCTAAGAGGCATTGTGTGTTCCAGTTACAATGTTTAATACGTAACGACCAAGCTATGAAAACAAATCCAAACAATCCAACATGCATTGTGAGACGGAGCTGCTGAACCACCGACATCATCTGACAAGTCTCCAACCCACCAGCAAGGTGCAGTGCACTCAGGCACCCACATCGACACACCTGCACTGGTGGGCTGGTGCATCAACCGGACCAAGGCCTGCCCACCATACACCATGCAACCCAGCTGTTAATTACCCAAACTCGCGACTGTCCATTCTCTGCCGTCCCATCCGCCCACCGCCCAATTGGTGTGGGCTGTTGCACCCTGCACATGTTCACATACATACCCACTGCGCAGCATCGTGTATCACATCTCACCCTGACACCACCAAGCGCAAACAAATAGAGTCGTCCAGATCGTACAATCCAACCAGAGAGTTTGAACCAGCTGGGGTGTTCACCCAAGACCGCTGGGCAACCACAGCATGCTCCCCGATCGAGCCAACGGTTCTTTGTAGTCGGCTGACAGCGATGACAAGTACCAATTGCGTTGGGTCATGGGTAAAAGGGGGTGCTTGATGCTTGCCAAAGAGCAGGAACAAGCAGTGCCACACAACAAAAGCCAAAGACGACCTAACCAATCTTGGCAAGTACACTCTACCACACTTGTTGAGACAGAATCATGCATGACCATGTGGTCAGTACTGCTTGCTTTGATGGACCAACAGATCCCTCCTCCACAAACGTGCAGCAGCCTCAGGTTACGCAGTGCACAAGGAACAGTGCAACCAAGTATCAGCCACAAGTCCCATGCTGACGGGGGTGGCATGCCGACAGCAGACAGCTGCATCGATCCTACACAACATGTGTCAACAAAGCCGCTACCCACAAGAGCAACATGACGCTGCCTGCAGTCTCTGCCAACAGGTGCCCCCAAGGGGCACACAACGCAAGCAAGGCGACTGCGGCGCTGACTTGCACGCCAACCCTAATAAAATGTCTGGACCAGGTGAAACAACACAGCGAAACACCTGGTTGCTGACAGCCTGTGCAAAGGCATCAGAGGCAGTAACCTGACTCCTGGAAGAACCAGAGACAGTATCACGGGTGACACCTTTGAAACAGCAGACCCCACTGTGTCTTCAGTTTGAAAGTGTGCAGGACATGCCGTCACAGCAGCAGAGCAGCAGTAGACTGCACACAACCACAACGCTGCCATGAAGGCAGCCAGCCTGGTGAGCGATGCTGCGAGTACCCCCAAAACCCCGCAGTGCAGCGAAGGCACAGCTGGCCACATCAAGGCACTGCCAAGCCCACCGTGACCAACAGTCCTTAGTAACCTAGTCCAATCCCAACGAGGATAAGCAGTGCTGAAGCCACATCCAGGGGAAAGTGCAACACCTGCATACTTTGCAAGCCCTCAGCACTCACAGGCAGAAGCAAACAAGATGCCAGCGCTCACAGCCGTCACAGTGCATGCATTATAAGACCTTTGATGCATGGAAGGGAGCGCGGATGCATAGCACGCACATCAGGCACCAAGGGCACAAGTGGAGACCCTAACAGCCGAGAGGCCGTGCTGCGTGCGCCCATTCACGAAAGCGGTGGTCATGCTATGCCAGTCGTCCAAGACAGCAATGAGGACTGTGAGAGTACAGATGGACAGCAGTAAAGCAGTGGCTCACCCAACACACACATGCGCGGCGCAACACATCAAGCCAGTACAGCACTCTCATGCAAAGTGCCACACAGTTATGACCACCTGATCCGCGGCACCCCAAACAATCAACCATTAGCAAGCAGGGTGACTGACATCGCCACGCCTGCAGCTGCAATCACAAAACACCCCCAAGTTACTCATTGCAGTGCAGACAGCACTAGCAAGCAGCTACTGCGCCAAGTCAAACCTACTCAACAGTCATTGTCCCGAGCTGTGAGCAAAGATTAGTCAGCCAACAATGATGGCAGCCACCCATAGGTAAAGCTGCAAGAACCACACAGCCCCAGCCCCAACCACCGATGCATGCCACTCACCCCATGCATACAGTGCACATACACCCGCCACACCATCAGCATGCAGTTATCTTGGTCAACAGAAGAAGATGTGCGCTGAGCCACACGTCCAGCCGACAGGAGCTGCAAACACAGCAGCCCACACATCTGCGATTGCAGCTTCCCCCTGCATGGCAACTGCTGAGCAGTACATACAGTCTCAACCTTTGACTACACATTGAACTCACATACAGGAGAACATAACAGAGACGCAGGTGAATGGAGCCCAGCAGGATTGCATGGTTGCAACACACACCCCACACTCACACACACCACCATCACCATGTAAGGCACAGCATTGCGTTGAACACAGTACAGAAAGAGAGCTTGCACAACAACTGTTGGGTCCATGTTTGGCGGAATACAGTGAAAAGAACCAGCGCAGTGCTCTGCAGTGCGACCTGCAGGCATCCCTGCGCATACATCTGTGTGTGCATGGGCGGCCACGTGCACAGCCAGCAGGTGTTGCTGAGTCAGTCTTGTGACAACAGCGCTCCATGCACCCTTGCAACCACCAGAATCATGCTTTTTGCCCATCACCAACCCCTTTCATCCTACAGCCGAGCTGCCACACGGCCAACCACTGCCCAGCAGCATCTGTGCCACACTGGGCTGACTCCAGGCAAAACAGATGTTTGGCATCAGCCCAGAGAAACCCACACCAATACATTCACTCAACCCTGAACATTGTGCATGGAGCACAAGTTGATAAGGCAATTTATGCCTTGGCAGCCACACCGGCTGCCTGTCATCACCGCGTAATACATCGCAGCACTCGGGCGGCTCTCGGACGGGCCGGGCTGCGGTTCAAGTACCACCACCACACCATGGAGGGAACCCGCCCTGAGCCGCACACAGAAACCCATGTCAAGTTGCAACAGCAAGGCAACCCAAGCGGACACCACACACGGACCTGAGATATGCACTCATCGAGCTTCCAAGTATGTGTCCCCCAGGCACTACTGCTGGCGCTCAAAAAGCACCGCACATGCGCAGCCCGTTTCAGTGGGGCATCTGCCGACACAGTATCAGATTTGGTCTCACAGTGCAGCATCAGACAAATGGGACTTGCCCCTTGCACAGCAATATTCCCCATAGTATAATTGACAAATATATTCGACAAACCGCAACGAGGGTTTGCTTGCACACATCCGCAACAGTCCCCCCAAGCTAGACGGCGACTGCCTACCAAACAGTCTACCTATTGTCAACAGGCGCTCACATGTGTGCCAGGAAACGACTGCCTGCCACAATTGGCCCATGAGCAGAAAGACAAGCATGACACAAACCAATTTAGGAGGGCTGCTGGCAGGAGACACGTGAAAGCAAAATAGTGCACAGATCAGCAGCGCAGACAGTGTCTGACTGTAGACAGGCGCAGAACCAACCACCACCAGCCCCCCCACACGAGCAGAAGAAGCCACACCATCTACTTGCCCCACCAAAAGTCATGCAACCAACATCCGTGCCCCAACAAGTGTCCTCAGCCACAGAGGCTACAACACACAGCAGTACTTCCATAATAATTGTGAACGATAAAACGACAATGCAGCAATGCACCAGACTGCCACATGCACCTTGGGTGCAATCTCACACATGCAGGTTGGCAAACATAGTTGCTGTTGCAGCATCAGCGCCGCAAGCTGATGACACACCCATCACTTTGTCACCGATGCCCCCAAAGCTATTGGCCCCCTGCTGGCTGCCCATTTCAGACGTGACACCGGAGAACAGGCTGAAGCCCCAGGAGCCCAGGCTGCCACTGTCCTGCCCACCGCCAACGCTGCCACCAAAGTTTGTGTTAAGCAGCCCCATCCCTGCTCCCTCAATGCGTGTGTTGGTGTTTGTGTCAGCACCCAGGGCTGCCGCGCCCGCTGCAGGCCACTCGTTGTTCTCAGGCTGACCCACAGGAGCCCTTGCTGCGGAGGCCTCCGCCACCTCTGCAGCAAAGGCAGCTGCAAGCATCTCTGCATCTGCGGGTTGGATCATGCTGAGGGCCTGCTGCAGGCCTATGCCAGTCTCAATGAACGTGCGGGCCAACATGCGCATCATACCTGACTTGGCCTCTATGTCAGTCTCAGACCCACCGCTGCTGCTGGAGCTGCTGCTGTGGTTGCCAACGCTGTTGCTGCGTGGGGGAGTGCCGGGCTGGCTGGTCAGGGGTGAGGTTCCTGCAGCAACCCCCATAACTGAGCTGACGGGAGGGCCACTGATGATGGCTGGGCCAGCCCCTTCTGCACCTGCTGCAGCCAGCTTGCTGATCACGGCACCAATGGTGCCCACGGGGGCGCTGCCCATGCCTGGTGTGCAAGGCGGGGCAACTGGGCTGCAAAGGTCATTGCCGGGCGCTGCCCCGCCGCCGACTGTTGCATTGGTGGGCAGCGCAGCCAGCGCAGCAGCGATTGTCATGGGCTGGCTGCCTGCAGGGGTGGGCCCAGGGGCGGGTGCAGCCACAGCCGCAGAGCTGGCAGGCATACGCGGCATCAGCGAGGCTGTGCTGGCACTGACAGAGTTGTTGCCTCCAAGCATCTGGCCATTGGGCAGGCCGGACGCCAGAGGGATTGGCCCGCGGGCTGCTGCAGCCTGGGGCAACTGGAGCATGGTGGCCTGCTGCTGCTGCTGCAGCACACGTGCATTGGGGCCGACAGAGGTCACAAAGGGAGCCCCTGCATTGACTGGCAGCACGCGCTGGTTTGCTGCTGCTGTGGCGCCCATTTCCATGCGCAGCATGGCCTGGTGCTGCTGCATTGCAACGGAAAAGCCCATGGTCACGCCCTGAGCCTGCAGCTGTGCGGGTGGGGCCTGAGGCTGCACCTGCAGCTGCTGGGAGGGCAGCAGCTGCACGCCGGCCCGTGGGGCCACCATTGCACCTGACACAGGCACCAGCTGGCCGTTTGACAGGACCTGCTGGACCATCATGGGCTGCTGTGGCTGTTGCTGAACTGCCAGTGCATGGCCGCTGTTGCCCATTGGCATGGGCCCAAGCTGGGGCCTCTGACCGTTGAGTGTGGAGGCGTCTTCAGGCAGCAAGTACACAGCGCCATTCTGCACGATGCCCCTGCGCAGTGTGCCGCCCACATTCACAAGGACGACCTGCTTGTTGCCATCCTGCACTGCGCTGAAGGAGGGGTTGGCCGTGCCTGCAGGCTGGGGTGCGAACGGTTGCTGGGCAGCCAGCATGGACTGCTGCTGCTGCTGCTGAGGCTGCAGCTGGGCTGCGCTGATCGGCATCTGCATGCGAACGTGCTGAGGTTTCTGCTGGTAAATCAGCTGCTGTGGCGCCTGGTGAGCTGACAGCCCTGCCTGCTGAGGACCACCCGCCCTCAACACGTGCTGGGGTTGGCCTCCTGCCTGCAGCCAGGCCTGGCCTTGCTGCAGCACCAAGCCTTGCTTAAGGGCATCAGGTACGAAACTATTGGTATGCTGTTGCACGGCGAACATGGCGATGGCCGTGCTGCCGAAAAACGTCCTAGGGCTGGGATGCTGTTTGGATGCTGTCGCAGACCCTGTGCTGCTGTCCCTGCGTCAGTGGCCAAGTCTGCAGGCCTGAGATAGCCTGGACAAAGCGTCTGCAGGAGAGCAAGGGACACGGGCAAGGTTGAGGAAGTGCCACGAAGCAGGCACAGGCAGACACAGACGGGCACCCGGGGGCCCTAACGAGGACTTGTTTGCGACCGGGTGTTTGTTGAAAGGCCATGGCATGGTGCTTGTCCACAAACGCACGACCTTGCTTCTGCTCAGCCAAGCAGAGCAGAGCCGCACACAGCCACACAAGCTTGGCCAAACAAAGCCTCAAACACCCAACATGCCCGAGGCGTGCCCCAACTCACCCACGGCGTGGAGCTGGATTAGGCCGAAGGTCGGGAAAGCACCAGGTGTCGCCAGGGCTCCGCTGTTGGCAGAGAAAAAGGTATTTTGATATAGTACGCAATGCACGAAGCCCGAAACGAGGGCTATCAAGCAACGGTGGGGAAAGTGCGTTGAGAGCTCAAGGACTAGACGGACGAGGGAGAGGACTAGATAAACGAAGAACAAAGCGGAACGTCACCGTAGATAGAGGACCCCTCCTTGTTGTTGCAGAAGTCCTCCAGGTTTTAGTGTTGTGCCCGAAAAGGTTGTTCAGTGCATTGCGACGCCGATGAATTTGAAAAAGACCTTACTCACATTTGCAGATTGTCACAAGCCAGGAGAGGCAGCACCATCACTCCCGCCCTGCCGACTGGAGGGGGGGCCTGTTCCTGAGGACAGTGGAGGTGGGAGGGTGGAAATGGGAGGGAATGTGCCTGTGTGCTGGAAATCCTATGCTGACCCCGCAACCCGTCGAACCCTCCTGATAGTATACACCAAGCACGCTGCAGAAATGAACTGAACCCAACACTGGCCAGTTGACGTTGGTGAACTGTGTAACACATCAACATGATACCTGTGACATGTGTTACACGTGCCAACATGTACACAGGGTTGTTTTTCCCACATCACTGTAGACTCAGCAGCCGGGTGAACACGGCAGGAGACCCCAGGCGCGTGTTGGTGTCTGCAATATCGAGGTCGTGCCCCGCCTCCACCATCCCCCAATCCTCCAGCTGAAACTCCTCCTCCAGCCGAGCGGCCTTGACAGCCTCAGCAACACTCAGCCGCTCCTGCAGCAGCGCCGCAGCGATCACCAGCGACTTGCTGGAAGACACCAGCTGCTCCATGGCTGCCAGCCGCCAGGGGTCCAAACCTGCATGGGCCATACGCAAGGGTGGCAGGGGGTGGACAGCAGAGGGAGCGGGTGATGATGGCAAGAAGCAGAGGCGTACTACCGTACGCCTGCCAGGGGGTTGCTTGCGAAGTGGAGAAATCAGGCCTGATGGTGAGACAGGCATACAACCAAATCCCGCCACAGACGACACACCTCTGTCTCGTGACGGCATGTCACCCGCCTACTCATGTCCGTTGCAAGCTGTCTCAGTGGAGGCTGATGCAGACAAACAAACAAACTAAAACCCTTTTGAAGCTAGTTGAAAACTATATCACCTCCATGAGCTGACACTATGCTTGGGTTTTACAAGCACCCCGAACCTGCAGACCCTCCAACAAGTCCAGGATTGATCAATCTCTGCATGCTTCCCCCACAACCTCTCCTTGACACCAACTGGTCCCACCCTAAAATGCTCCCTCCAATCGCTCTCCCTCTGCTGGCTCTGCATCTCCCCTGCTACACACAACGCTGTGCAGGCCTGATGCTCACGCTGCATTGCACCTATGCTTTGATGTTGAAATGACACCTTTGATGTATCAATATTGATATCGAAACATTGGAATCAATTTTCAAGTGTGTTACACGTGCTGTACACACCTTGAAGGTAGCGCTTGACGGCTGCCACGGTGGCATCTGGCTGGCTGCTGCCAAAGATGCTGCTGGTGGTATGCAGCTGCCAGCCCAGCTCCTGATCAGCCCAAGCCAGCAGCGGGTCAAACACACGCTGCTGCCTGCGTTCCAACGGCCCAGGCTCGTACCTGCACGACGTATGCAGCAACAGAAGGATGCAGCAGACAGCATGAAGGGCCAGCCACCATGACACCCTTGTCACAGACACGTCTGACACAACTGCTGCTGGTCAGCAACAGCAGATGCTCACAGCATGCCATGCAATGCGCGGTGCTGCTGCTTGAGCTGCACGCTTCCATTGCTGATTCAGCAGCACCTTACACCTGCATGGTTGGAGGGTCAGGGGACTGCTGTTGAGTCCCCTGACCCTCCAACCATGCAGGTGTTGAGGTGCTGCTGAGGAACTTCTCAATTCACCCCAGTGATTGGACAGTGTGGCCCGCTGCCCCTGCGGAACCATCCCGTGGGGTTATGATGGCTGCAGGGTAGTTTGGCCCCGCTGCCTGGCCCCCCACCCCAACCCCACCCTCCACCCCTGCTATCACACAAAAGGGTGCCTTGTTGTCATCTGTCTGTCCCTCAAACACTCACCTGATGCAGGCGCCGTCCGTGTGCACGTACTTCAGCAAGTGCTCAATCACCCTTGCTGGCTCCTTGGGCTGGTCAATGGCAGTGCAAGCAAGGCCTGTCAGGGGCATCTTGTGCGGAGCAGGCTTCCCTGATGGCAGCCACTCCCACTCTGCCGCTACCGCCAGCGCCAGGCTTAAGGTTGGTAGCACCAGGATGTTCTTGCCTGGGGTTTTGACGGGGTACTTGCGCAGCAACAGCTGGTAGCCTGGGCTGGCACTGCTGTCTGTGGGCACGGGACATGGCTGCACCTGTACAGTGTCATAAAACCGTTTGCCGCTATTGGACAGCAGGGAGGCGCGCCGCGCGGCTGTGTCGCTGCTGCTGTCTGCTTCAGGTTGCACGTTTCCCAGAGCACTGCCGCTGCCAAGGTCACTGCGCAGGCTGCTGCCACTAGCTGGTTGCTGTGCAGCCAGCTGGCTGTGGCTAGTGTGCATTGCACGCGCTTTGAGACTGCTGCAGCACTGGAGCCATGGGTTTGGGCAGGCGGTCAGGCCTCTACTGCTGAATATGCACTGCACCAACACCTGCTCCACTTTGTGCAGAGCAGCAGGAAGCAGCGATAAGTGGGTGTACGCCATTGCTGGCGAGCAATGCTGCTTGGGAGATGCTAACAAAGTACTTGATATGCTGCAGTTGGGTGCAGGAGCCTAGCCTATACCAAAAGTGTCAGCTAGATCACCTGCGATCAAGTAACAGTAACAACAGAGAGTCTTTGATGTGGTATAATTGCACAACACAGTACTGATCCTAGCCGTCAATCGATCGTAGCGTCACCGAACCATCAAGCCTCCGTGACCACCCTGCCTCAAGGTGCTTCTGTTGTGACAAGCGACAACAGTGCTGTCTGCAGTGTAGCTGAGGGCTTCCAACTGGGCTCCGTCTGTTCCAGAAGTGTCTGTTGTTTGGCTAGGGCCAGCTGATCCTTTCCAACAGAGAAACAGACGACAGCTTGGGGGCAGCCGGTTGCAGAAGGACAGTAGCCTGCACAGCAGGCGTTCGGAGCTTCTGCTGCTGCTGCAGCAGCTGCAGCAGACATGTTGTTCTACTCGTACTTCAAGACACTGGTTGGCAAGGAGGTGAGAGGTGACAGCACAGCTGGGCCTCATGTGCACATGCCTCTCCTGAAGCTGCTGGCAACAACACAGCATCGCCAGAAGTTACACAGCATTGCCTCCGTGCAAAGTCCTAGCACAATGGGTGCTTCAGTCTGCACTTGGGACTAGGCAAAGACACGTTATAAATCTTGTTTCGGGACACAGCGGGGCAGGGTGTAGGCTTTGAGTTGTCCAGTGACTGGCAGCGGCTGTTTGGCAGGAGCAGCCAGCAGTATCTCACCGCAGCCACAATCTGACAGGGGATGCCTGAGCAGGGAAGATAGTATGCAGAGGCAGGGCTACGACAGGTTTGCCCCGTGACCTCCAGGGTCAGGCATGCCCAGTGGAGTGCTTCCATGTTGGAAAGATCTGTCTGCTCGCCATGCAATAGAGGCCCAAGTCCCTCCTTGCACAACAGATCGTGACACTGTGTGGTTTCCTCTTTGCTGCAGGTGACTGTTGAGCTGAAGAATGACCTAGCCATCACTGGGACTTTGCATTCAGTTGACCAGTACCTGAACATCAAACTCACCAACACGCATGTGCAGAATGAAACAAAGTACCCGCACATGGTAAGTGGATGGTCATTTTGAGGCGACGAGTTGGTTGGACCACTTCTGGTCTATCTCCAGCAGCAGCACATTAGCACCATGACATTGCACAGCAGCACCTTATCAATGTAGGCGTCGTGGCAGACGTCCTGTCGCGTCCGATATGATGGAAGGGACCTTTGCACGTTGGCCTCACCTTCAGGCACTGCAGCCAACCCAGGAACGCTGGTGGACAGCAGGGGGCATCAAGCAGCTGGAAGCTGGCCAACTTGAGCATGCTGCTGACGACATGCTGTTTCCTGCACTGGGTGTCTGCAGATGTCTGTGCGCAACTGCTTTGTGCGTGGCTCAGTGGTGCGCTATGTCTTGGTGAGTTGGCCAACCCCTGGGGCAGACATATTGTGCAACAGCATCACAAACACGCATGTGCTGCTGGTGTGTGCAGCTTGCAACACTGTGGGCATGTTTTTGGAGCCTGTCTGGAGCTAATCTTGATTGATGTGTGGCATGCCTCTGCCAGCTGCACACATTCAGGGTCCGGCCTGCATTGCCAGATGACATTTCATAGACACCACTGTCAACACTGGGATATGCGGCATGTCTGCCTTGCTTGTCGCAGTTACCGGCTGGTAGTGTGGATGTTGAGCTGCTGCATGACGCCACACGGAGAGAAGCTCGTGCTGCAACGTAGGATCCGAAGTGTTTCCTGTGGAGGCGTGGGGTGGGGAGCACAGTTACATCGTCTGTGTTACTGAGGCAAGGATGTAACATCGAGGTTTTGCTCAGCAATGCTGCTTCAGCTTCTTCAGCTGCTGCTTGTTTGGCGACACTTCAAATTCATCACTTTGAGCAGGCAATTGGGACTATTGCTTGCGTCCAGGCAAGGCAATACGTGCAAGGTCAACCAAGCGACAGTACAAGTTTTCTTCCAGCTCATGAGACAAGATCGAAGCTAGACAAACACGATCAAAGGGGGCGAACGTCTGTCTGGATGGATCCCCAGATTCCCAAGCTGCCGGGCTACAGCGTGTCTGTGCCAGTGAGTGCAACTCTTTCTGCTGGACACCTGATACAGCAGTAGCCTGTGTAGAAGGCAGCTGAGAGATTGTTATTGTGCTATACAGCACTGATCACAGTCCATGATGAGGCTTGAGCAGCTCACAGCACATCCACAATTGCTCAACCCATGCTGCTGCTGTTGTACCTTTCCTGCGCAGCCATGCATGGAGGGCAAGCCCCTTGGCAGGAAACAGACTCTCACATACCTGAAAGGTTACCCTCAGCAGGACCCTGATGTGTCAGGCCTCATGTCCAGTGATGGTGGGGCACGGCCAGCACGGTCGCAAAAGATAGGCGCAGCATACTCACCCACTGCCAGCAGCAGCGGTGCCGCAGCAGCAGCACCGGGATCCCCAAAGACATGCAGCTCACCACTGCCCAAGTGGGTGGAGCAAGACAGACAGGTGTGCTGGGGTCGCACCTCCTCTCGCAGAGCCGATATCGCAGCTGCTCTGGCATGATGTCAGCGCATGCTGTTGCAGGATGTCAGCACGTGCTGCTGCAACATGTCAGCACATGCTGTTGCAGGATGCAGCACATGCAGCCACACCAGTCCCTGTACATGGGATATTTGCTTGTTGCAGGGGGGGGGGGGCAGTTGACAAATTTAACCAATAGCTGCACAGCACCTAGCAGCACTGTGTGTTGCTGAGGAACCAGTTTGGTTTGGTTAGTGTTCAATCCCTCGCTGCTGTAGAGACACCCCTTGCTGCAGTGGCAGTTGCAGACCACACACCGTGACAACTGCTCAGTCTGCAACCTGCCACCCTTTGCACTGCATGGCACTGGAATGTGCTGGGCCTACCCAGTGACCCTGCAGCCCTGAGATGTGTCTGTGCTGCCATGCCACCAGGTGCTGCGCTTCTTTGGTTACTTCCTGGAGTCAGTGGTGGAGTCAAACATTGAGAACTACAGAGTGCGGGTAAGCCAGACATACACCGACCAGCACGCTGCAGGTCAGGGGCCTTAGCAGAAGCCGGATGCGCTCCAGTTGAAACTGTCCTGCAGTCAGTTCTCCATCAGCCTGAGCCCTGCGGCGTGCAATAGCTCTCAGCACGACTCTTCACCAACTCCTGCGCTGCTATGCATCATGCATGTTGTTGCCTTGTGGTTGACTGCTGCAGAAAGTGGTGGTGCTGTACTACCTGGCAGACGACTCAGTGCAGGTCACGGAGCCAAAGCAGGACAACAGCGGCATCACCCAGGTGCGTCCACATCAGCGGGTAGCAGGTTGCTGTGGCAGGCACTTGCAGTGTCAGCAGCACCATGGCTTTCTTACTTGCTGTTGTACAGTACGGTACCTCAGGAGGCATAGGTACTTGTGATTTCTGAACCACAGCTGCGTTGCTGATCAGATCGTCAGGCGCCCTGCAGGACAGCTGCTCATGCCAGGCGCCAATGAAAATCACATGCCTGCACAGGACTGGCTCGTGCTGATCTGCTGAGGTGGCTTTGTTCCAAGCCGGCCCAGCCCGACAAGTCTGGCGCCCTCCTGCGCTGCCCAGCACAACTACCTGAACGCGCCGCCATGTTGTTCCGCTGCACTGCAGGGTGTGTTTGTGAAGCGCCACCAGATCATCAAGGAGGAGGACGGCAGCCCCCTGACCCCAGCAGACCTTGCAGTGGGGGAGCTCGTCACCATCTACGGCCGCACCTTCTTCGTGGTGGATGCTGACACCTTCACACGCGAGTGGTACACGCAGCAGATGGGCCTGCAGCTGGCAGCTCCAGGGACCTACCCTGCTGACCCTGTGGACGCATACAGGCAGCACTTTGGACTTGACAAGGCCCCAAGTAAGTAGTGCCAGTAGGCTACTTCCTGCAGGATTTGAACGGCTTGTATCCTGGCAGCATAACACTGATTGGGTCCATGCGTGCGTTGCGGTAGGGCTCCCATGGATCTGAAGTATGGCCCTTGTGTTCCCCGAACAAACACCTCAGTGCTGAACTCATGCAAATTTGACCTGCTGCTGCCGCATGCTCACAGAGAAGAAGAGCAACGACCTGGCCACCTTTGTGGAGGCAAGGCTGGGCAAGCCAAGCCACCTGTTGGAGGGAGACAAGCTCAAGCAGTTCCTGGCACAGGTATGCATGCTGCTAGCACATTATGTGCTGGGCAAGGTTTGAAAGATGGACATGTGTAGAGGCAGGACATGTCAGCACAGTCAACCATCCAGCTTGGACTTCCCCAATATAACCAGCTAGCTCTGCGCTGAAGCTAAAAGAGCCAACAATAGCAGCATAAGCGTAGTAGAGACATCCGCAGTAAGATTTGGAGGGCAGTCCAACTGGTGTGGGCCTTTGGCACTACAGCTAGCACAGGCACTCATGACAGCCTGGCTATAGGCAGTGTGACCCTATCATGAGTCCTGTGCCCTTCCCCTGCTTGCCCCAACTGCTTGTCTTGTCTGCTCAATCATGCATGCTTGCTGTTGTCCAATGTGCTTTGCTTGCAGAGTGGCAAGGTGCTGCGCTTCTTTGCTGTGTGGGACGACCGGGGTTGCCTGTACGGTGACAGGCGTCCCTACGTGGTGCATTACTACCTGGAGGACGACACGGTGGAGATCAATGAGGTGAGCAACAGCTGGCGTGGCGTGGTGCCAGTTGTTGCTGCTTCAGTGCGCATGCCCATGCACATGGGTACACCAGGCCGTGGCAGCAGCGGCTCATTCGCTATAGGCACATGCATGTGATGTTTGCCAGCTTCCCGGCTACTTTACGGTTCTTGCTGATACAACGGCTGAGGCTGTGCGCCACCTGCCAATGGCTAACGGCATGTCATCGTCAGTCGCTACTTGCGCACGCATGTGTGCGCACCACACAAACAGCGTGACAAAGTCGTAATGTAGACATCATAGGCTTTCAGAATCCATGCTCAGCTTGGCTATACACCAAGTATGCGAGCGGCAATTGTTCCTCAAAGTTATGGGCACAAAAGTGGCCTCCCGCCCTTAAAGGGTTAAAGGCAGCGTGACATCACGTCACAGGGACACCAAGGGTTGCCTGCTTCCCCCCGGCGCTGTTGCTGTCCCTCCGCAGGTGCACCCCCGCAACTCTGGGCGGGACCCCTTCCCTGTGTTCCTGAGGCGCGGGCCCCTCCCCCGTGAGAAGCCCCGCGGGCAAACGCTGACAGGCCGCATCCCAAGAGCCTGTGCTACAGGTGGGTGAGATTGGCCACGGCATGCTGAAAAGCACCACAACATCATACACAGGCTTATCACAGCATTGAGCTTGCAGCTGGTGCCATCATGGAGGTGATCTCCTTGTGCAGCAACTCAGAGCTCCTCTTGGAGGGTCCAGCGCCACATGATGTGGCGCCTCCTGTCGCCATGATGGCAACAGGGCAAGAGCAGCCTGCAGCCTCAACAACAGGGCCGATTACATGCAGGAATTGATCTTCCCCGCAACAGCAGCCTCGCAAGCACAAAAAGGAAGTTCTGCCGCTGCTGGACCACCAAACTTTGGCAAACACGGTGTGCGCTGCTCAACTCGTTTGCAGGCCCCAGGACTTCAGGGTGGGAGGTGCCATCAACGTGCATGGGCGCGACTTCCTCTTGTATGACTGTGATGCCTTCACACGTCAGTGGTATGAGGTGCGTCCAGATGCAGTTGCTGAAGCAAGCTTTCATCAGTGTTGGCGTCAGGATGCGCGCAAGTCCGGTTCCCTGTCAGGGCCGCAGAGCAGCCACCAGGCATAGGCTGTGGCATTCAATACCTCAGGCCGCTCCCTACTTCAGGAGATGTGTAGCAAGCCCTGCCATGACATTGAGCGTCTCCAACAGCTTGCAGGTGCCCTAGTGCTCTGTTGACCGGGTCCCTTGTTGACAAGTATCTGTCTGCTTCCTGCAGTCTGAGCTAGGCTTCCCTTCTGAGGCCCTGGAGCCCCTCAACGTTGGCGAGGCCATCCCACCCATGCCATCACCAGCCCTGCCCCCATACAACGGCTATGGTACCCTGGACGACAGCAAGCAGAACTGCATCGCACTGGTGCCCAAGCCCCCCAAGAAGGTGAGGGCTCTGACACCTAGGCGTATGTACAGCATGCACATTCTTGCGGCTGGTATTGGGGTTCAGGGTCAGGGCAAGTGCATGTGCACGCTCACCTGGCAAATGAGCCCAGGCGGTGTGTGTTGAGCCCTGGCCATGGCAGTGCGTAAGGCTGCCAGTCACACCGTGCACATATACCGACATACTTGCTGACATGGAGTTGAAGGAGAAAGGATCGTTGACTTGGCGGCAGGCTGCAAGGGACTGTTGCGCCCACTTGCCAGTGCCTGCCTGCATGCAAGTGCTGCCAACGACCGCCATGCTCACCTCATTTCGCCCCGCCTGCCTGCAGGACATGCACCAGCTGATGAACAAGGACAAGATCATCCTGCGCTTCACCGCCCGCATGACACCAGGACAGTCAGCCGTCAGCCATGCAGACGCAGGTAAGTGTGGCCGGGGCATTTGTGAAGCGCAGTCGTTGCGCATAACATGCAGCAGCCAGCGGCAGGAATTCATCTTGGCTGGCCCGTCAACGTCAGGGTCGCTGCTGTGTCATGCTCAGCCTCTTGGCCTATATGTCACTTAGGGCTCAACACCCATGCCATGTGTGTGGTCGATAACAGGGCGCCGTTATCCGTTATCGCCAGATATTTGATAACGATATATATAGCGGTCAGCGAAGTAGGGACGTGATGGGTGTTTCCCTCCCTGAAGCACCCTGAAGCACTATGCAAGAGCTACTGCACACCGTGCATGATATCGCTGCGCAGGCCGCCGCTTCGTGCTGAGCTACTTCATGATGGACGACAGCCTGCTCATCTTTGAGCCCCCAATCCGGAACAGCGGCATCGTCGGCGGCAAGTTCCTGGAGCGCCAGCGCGTGTACAAGCCAGAGAGCGAGGAGATCTACACGTACCAGGTGATTGCGTGCAGAGCATACTATGCATACGTGCACCAAGTGCACGTATCAGTATGCAGGGGATGGGCATGCTGGCGCTAGCCGGCAGTGTACTGTATTTGCCACACACATGCGGATGAGTGAAGGTTTTTGTTGATATGGGTGAGCATGCGGCTGTGCACTGCACACGGTGTTGGTGGGTGTGATGGCCATGTTCGTTGCTGCTTCCTGCTACTGACTGTTCTGCCAGAAGCATACTATGCTGTCACTCAAGCGGCCGTGTGTACTACACTGCAGGACCTGTACGTTGGCTGCAAGCTGACCGTCTTCAAGCGCATGTTTGAGCTGCTGGATGCTGACGAGTACACCTACACGTACATGGAGAACAACAAGCACATATTCATCATGGCTGATGCAGACGCAATCCTGGCAAGCCTCAGGGGGCAGGTAAGGGGCATCAGCTTGGACCGGAGCACCGGGCTGGGGCGGCTTGCTGCCCTTGCATGAACAAACCGGTTGTGGCATGAGTGTCTGTTGCCTCGATGGCCCTACTTCTGCAGTCTGGCACACAGCTGCTATGCACAACGGCATGACGCATACAACCCTGCTTTGCACAGCGGTGAGCTGGCAGGACTACTAGTAGTACTAGTCCCAGCAGGCGCTAATACCACAGTGGTGCCAACACATCACCATGCGCTGATTGCTGATTGTTGCAGGCTGCAAGCAAGCGTGACGCGGTGCACGCTGCCGTGATGGCAGCCGACCCGTCAGGCGAGGGGCACCTCAGCAGTGAGCAGCTGGAGCAGGCCTTTGCTGCAGCGGGGCTCAAGTTCACCCGACATCAGGTATGCATGTTGTATGAGTACAGGAATACCATATTCACACTTGGCCTGAATGACTTGCATGTGGGGGTGTGCATGCCACCATCCTGAATGATGTGTTGAACACATGAGTTGCATCAAGCAGGTACATCATGTCGATGTCATGATAATTTGTGTTTGCCGCACAAGCAGGCCTGGCCTCGAGGTGGCGCACAGTTGAGTTGCTGGTGGATGTATGTATGGCTAGCGCCGAGGTTGGGACTCTGTCCCCAATTACTGTACTGTACTGTACGTGTGTGTGCAGGTGCTCAGTCTGCACCGCAAGCTGGACAAGGAGTGCTCGTGTGTGCGTGCGGCAGAGCTGTTGGCGGCGCTGGGCCTGGCCAGCTGAGGGGTGAACATAGAGTGTGTGCTGCCAGAGGTGGTGTGTGCCTTATGTACAAGAGGCAGCATATGTTGTGATAAGATCGCAGAGGCTGAAGCTGAGGCAGCATATGCAAGATTGTATCCGGCCTGCCCTTGGGCTCACTGTGAAAGTAAAGGTGTCTTTGCTGTTGTTTGGTCAACCAATGCCAGGTTGGCCATATCCTCTACAACCAATGCTTGAGGGTGTAATGATGCAACATCTGATGGCGGCTAGTTTGCTGTGATGTGGGCGTCGTTATGAATATTCTGCAGGCCTGCCGAACGCCCTGCCATGTGCCAACTGCAGCCATTCACCTTGGGGAACACTCAGAACACAACGCACGGCAATTGCAATTGCTTGCAAGCAGATAAGCTGACGTTCACACTTGGTAACAAAGCGCAAACTTGGGTCAAGCATACAAAGCACCCAGCAGACCCCGTTACTAGAGCACATCGCTGCTGCAGGGCAGCATGTGAAGCTGTGTCCAGGACAAGCGGTGAGGCTTCAAAACCCCAGCACAAGTGACCTGAATCCAGCAGGTTCACACTCAACCAGCCAATGCCGTGGTCTGTATCATGTGTACAGCTGCAAGGGTGCTCATGCTGCATGGCGGTGTTGCAGCCACGAGAAATATTGGAACCCACAGCAGCACATGCTAAGCTGTATTTGATGTGTGGTGATTCATGCAATACCCCAAGAGCATGCAGGCACATGAAAGTGTGGTCTGCACGACCAGCAAGCCATCGGCTCTGTTCTCTCATGCACAGACTGTGGCACCCAGCACGTGGCCCTACAGCAAAACTGCCAAAACGCCGCAGTCACCAAAACAACCAGAAAGCCTTAGCAACGCCTGCAGCTATAGCGCCCATCCAGCAGGCTGCAAGTGGCTGTTGCCGCAGCTCGCAAAATCTCGCCTCATTAAATGCAGGTCTGCAACCCACAGCCCAGCTGTGCGATCACTTGGGACTGCCGTTGGGACTGCTTCTGTGCTGAGCGTGCTCACGCAGCACCTCCACGACACTCTTGAAAGCAAACCTGCAGCACAAACAAACAGCACAGAAGGCATCACAATTATGTGCGGGGGCGTGGCGGCTGAAGTGTGCCAGGAAGCCGCATGAGGCAGATTACACTGATCCTGCATCCGAAGCAATTGGTGGCGCGCAGAAGCAGGTCCAACACACTCAAACGGCACTGCCAACATTGTGCCAAAAGCCGCCTGATTGCCCACTTTTACAAAAGTGACTTACCACTCAGGAATCTCCTCGCCGCTGCGCAGCATCTGCCTGAACTTTGTGCCTGAGAGCTTCTTAATGTGCAGGTTTTGCTGCTTGGCGTCATCAGCTGTGACATAGCCAGCCTCCTCTGTGTACACCACATCAAGGGAGGGCACCGCTTGCATGCCCAGCTCTGGAGCGTGCTTGATGGCAAACTCCTGCAGGCAGCAGAGCAAGACGTCCAGGGAGCGCAAGTGAGCAAGCCGGTGCAGTAGTGCTACACATGCCGCAGCAAGCCGGTGCAGTAGTGCTACACATGCCGCAGGAAAGGCAGGACTGAGCCATTCAACAAATCCCAGTCCTTGTGTGGTAGCTTGGGCCTAGCCAGCGCAAACAGCTGCTGCAGCTCATGTGTACACCACAAGAAGAGCGCCTGAGTTTGAGCCACGCGCTCCCTTACCCCTCACAGGGGCCCCTTCCAGCTGCTCACCTGTGCATCATACATGCCATAGAAGTCGTCTCCAGTGATGCTGCTCTTGGAGCCAGCCATGTCACGCCCCACAATGAAATGTGTGCAACCTAGCAGCACCCACGCAGCACAAACGCGTCAGGTATTGCCATGTTGGCATTGCAGGCGGGGGGTGTAGCCTTACCCAGCCCTCATACCCACGCTGCGCATGCAAGCAGCTGTTCAAGCTAGTCGCGTCACAGCTGCGCTGACCAGAAGAAAGGACCAGGGCTGGGGCATGCAGCCAACCAAATGGGCCTGCGTACCGTAGTTCTTGCGGATGATCATGTGCTGGATGGCCTCCCTGGGTCCCGCCATGTGCATGGAGTAGGGCAGGTAGGCCCAGCGGATGGCGGGGTTGTTGATCTCCTGCTTCAGCACCTCATAGGTGTGATAGCGGACAATGCCTGGGATGTCATCGTCCTGCGTCATTGTGAGAGACAGGCACACCATGAGAAAGGAGCAGAAGAGTGTACTTTTGAGTGCATGCAGGATTGCGCCTGTCAGCGTGCCACGCTGCTGGTGGAATCACTGCGGCTGCTCACAACAGCACGCTCCTAGTATGCATGCATTCACACCATATATACAGGTGTGTCCTGGCAAAGGCATCCATCACCATGTCATCCGCCTGACGAGGTGAACAGGGACCTTGCTTGACTGCATGGGTCCCACCCCCTCCCCCCTCGCAGCCACACACCATGCATGCCACTTACCTGTGTGGGCCCACATGTAGGGTGCACCAAGCAGACTGCTCCTGGGCGCACGTTGGGTGCGTGCAGGGCCCGTGTGAACAGCTCGTAGTGGGCGCGGTGCACCGGGTTGCGGCACTGGAAGGCCACCACATCTGTGTCACCAGGCAGCTGCGAGCGCACCTCAGCAGGTGTGGCGCAAGGGAACACCCTGTGGGAGCGGCAAGGCAAAACAGCACACAATGTTAGTCGCGCAAGTGCAGCCACTGTGACTCCCGACCGTCGCAGCCCATGTACGACCAGTGGAGCAGGACTGTGGGCCTTGCACACATGCAAGCTGCAACACGCATGGCTGTAATTGCTTTCATGAGTCCTGTATATCTTTTCCGGTCTGCCAAGGCCCTCAGGATCCTGCACCCCACACAAAATGTTGGTTTCCACACAAAGCTATGTTGGGTGTTGCCTTGCGACGATTACTTGACATGTCTCAATGCACCGTCTCCCTTCCTCCGGCCCCCAAGGCGTAACAAAGACGCCTCACCTGCGTGGCAGCTCCAAGCCGACAACCTTGCCGCCCACGTAGTACTTGCCGCGCTCTGTGGCCACCATGAGGGTACCAGGGTGCTCCAGGCTGGCAGTGCCATAGCAGAGCCGCGTCTCCAGCACCTTGTTGGGCACCCACTTGGACTCCACCTCAACCACAGCAATCTTCTGGCCCTTGTACGTCAGCAGCACCTGCAAATGGTACACAGACGGTGTCCAAGCAGCATTTGTACCACGGCCAACCAGCGCAATTGTGTGGGTTCACTGTTCGTGCTGCAACTGCTGGAGAGGCTGGTGCAGGTCTCCCGTCGGATGATATCACTGGCGGTGCTGGCTGGTCCAAGCTGATGTAGCTGATATGACTGCAGTTGCGCAAGTCCTGAACCTCACCCGCTGCCCCTCCCTGATGTTGTCATTGTTGGTGTCCAGCACGACAGGCAGGCCCAACAGGAGGTCACTGCCGGGCAGCCTGCAGGACAACAGGTGGTACCGACACCATGCCAGCACACCAGGCAGCTTGTGCTGATGTTTTTGTAACTTGCCAACCAAGCTGCTCATGCTTCACAGTGTGCATGTGCATTATGACGCAACTAGGTGGCATGCATATAGTGGAGGGGTTCCAGCGCCTGTTGTCCCGCCATGCTGTGTGATGTCCAAATTCTCCTGCTGCCATCCTGAACACGCCTGGTATCCCTGTGTGGCAGCCCATGGGCGTGGCTGTATTGCCCAGCTGCAAGCAAGCTCGCACCTCATGTGCTGCACCACATGCTCATACACATCCTTGTTCAGGAAGCCCTCCAGGGGGCTGAAGCCACCCACAGTCAGCAGCTCCACATCACAGGCGTTGCGCTCACTGCACTCCTGGATGTGGTGACAGCTCTCTATCAAAGCCTTCTTGTAGTCGTTGTCCCGCATCATCAGGTTGATCAGGCTGCCACCATGTGGTGTGATGTGCGAGGACTCTCTGCAAGCAACAGGATCCAACAGGGTGTTCAGGCACGCTGCCAGGCTGGGGCCTATGGACCGCTGCCTGCTGCATCCCACCGCTTCTGGACTTACGTTGAGTAGACTGGCATGGCGCTGGCCGCGAAAGTGCGAGCCTGTTGTGCAGCAGGACAGCATCAGGAGGGGGTTACTGTTGAGGGGGTGTGGGATCTGAGAGCCTAGTCGCTGCACGAGAAGCAGGCGCTGCAAGTTGCAATACCTGTGCTTGGCTTGTACCTAACATCAGGCCCCGCTGCTGCTGGCAGAGCCTGAGCCCAGCGAAGGCAAGGGCAGAACTTGAAACTGCTCCCAGCTGGGCACACCCGCGCACAACTGCAGGGAGCATGCTGAGCCCGAAAGAAATGGCCACAAGCTATATCCTGTTGATGTGCGTTAGCTGACGGCAGAACGACGACTGCTTGGACAAGGTACTGTTCTTTGCGAAACGACAGATATGCCCACGGCACCCACTCTACAGGTAACAGTGCGGCAAAATGATATCCACCAACGTTTTGATGCCGTTGACTTAAGAATGTCCGGAATGATTCAAGAATTTAAGCAAGCGACGGTTGGGTGGTCAACTGTGTCACGCACCAGCGTGCCATATTGCACACACCTGCAATGTAGTGATGGGATCTGATGATCTTGTTATTGTCGGTAACCTACCAATCAAGGGGCGAGCACAGGCGAGAGGCCTTGTCGTGAATCTACCCTGGCCAGGCTGGCCCATGGGATTGGCCAATATGCCCAGCCTTGGATTTATTTATCACTGGCCAGCTTGCCAAGCCAACAAGCAACAATGCAAAGGCTCAAAAGTCACAATGACAGTATGTTGGGTCTCCACAGAAAGAAACTTAGAGGCTGGCAGCCACTGCGCGTGGTTCAAAGCCCTCCCCCTCCCCCGTATGGATCCACCTCTCGAGGCCAGTTGGCTGCCAAGGCTGGTGCTTTGTGGCCAGTCCCTCTCAGCCTGTAAGCCTGTGTAGATCACTCCAGTGAATTACCACCTCAACAGCACGATGGTGATGAAGGCGGCCTGATCAGCCCCTGAACAGTGGCCACCAGGTGTCCACCCACCCGGTGACCCTTCCTCACTGCGTCGGTGACTCAGGCCAGTCCTCCAGCAGTTCGTTTCTGAGTGTGTCTGTTGTTCCAATATTCTGGTGAAACGAGCTTGATTTTATAGCCCACCAACACCCACAACAGATGCTACAGCCAGAGACCCATGGTACTGAAATCAAAGTCAGTGGACAGCCCAGTGGGCTAGCTATCCTGTAGGCACGCATGTGCATGCAAGGCCTTGAACTTGCTGGCACCCGAGTGCTGTCCTACGTGTATCTCAAGGTCCCAATCAGGCCCCTGCTGGTGTTCGATGCAACTTTACCACCATATGCGCAAAGACGCCTTACAAAAATGCCTCTTGTCAAAGGCCCTTTGGCCAATGTGAATGCCGGCATCCGCATGCAACAGCCGAAGTGGTCCTTGACTACAACGCCGCCGCAGCAAACAAAACACATGCTGCGTGGCACCTACAGCACCTGATGCAAGCAAACACAAGCCAACCCTTGTCCAATCAGCATGACAGCCACGCTAGGTTTCAGTTGACCCTCCAGCCACCGCCACCAGCACGCCCAGCACAGCGCATGAACATGAGGCAAGCCACCTTGCCTGCAGACGTCACCAGCCACCCCCTGATGTCAACAAGGGCGCAGGCTCGACTATCACCTTGAAGCCTAGCACTCAGCACACCCTCTCCTCACATGATGGCGCGCACAATGGCCACAACACAGCAGGTCGTTCTTGCTGACCGGCTGAGCCGCGCAGTTCAATCACACATGGCAAGACAACACACGACGGCACAAACATACTTCTCTAGAGCTCAGTAATGACAATCTGCTTTGGGGCCGGCAGCCCGCTCTTGAGCAGGTTGTCTGCAGCCTCCTTAAGCTGCTGTAGATCAAAGCCTGAGTCTGTGGATATGAGCACCTCGTCAGTGCCCCACAGCGCACACAGCAACATGAAGGCATCCTCGTCATCCAAGGGCCAGTCAGACAGAGTCAAACGCAGCTGCCGCAGGCCAGACAGGCGTGCAAGCTGCAGGAGGCCAGACATAGTCACACAGGTTTCATACCCCAGGAACAGATCCAGGCAAGTCAGCGACTTGCTCACCAGACTGTGGGCAGCTGACACAAGCGCTATCAACTCCACATCGCCCTGTGCAGACGCTGCCAGTGTGTTGAGCCCCTGCAGATCACTCAGACTCCTCCAGGCAGCTACTAGCCTGGACTCAGGGTCACCTGGCTCGCTCGTATACAAGCTGAAGACACATATGGCGACATCCGATGTAGCTGAGTCAGCTGTATCTATTGTCAGCTCCTGCAGGCCTGTGCAGTACAAGCTGAGGTTGCTGACAGCCGTGGCACAGATAGCACTCTCCTGTCCCACCATCTGCAGTTTTGGGAATGCAGCAAACGGGACGGAGCCGCAGGTACTTGTCAGGGCTACCACAGAGGGGAGTAAGTTGCTGATGCTCTCCTCCCCCTCCCAACCCACACGAGAGCGCCAGCCACCCTGAATCTCAGTCAACTTGGTGCAAGCAGCCAGGGCTGTGATGATGTCAGGCGACAGTGAGCCGGCTGCAAAGCTGGCAAGGTGCTTCAGCCGCCCAAATGCACGGACACACTCCTCGGAACCACCTGTGGCCAAACTGTCCAAGAGCTGCAAGCGGGTCAAGCCACTGAGCTGGCCCACAGCAATCCAGTCAGCTGGTGCCACTGCCATCTCATCGCCGTCGTGGCAGCTATAAGACAGGCTCTGAAGGCTGGTGCAGCTGCTCAAACACTTCAGCGCCTGGCGTGTGCGCATCTCAACCTTCAGTTCAGTCAGAGATGTCAGCTTTGCGACAAGCTGGTGAGTCAGCAGCTGGTTGTTGCAGCCTTTGGGTGGCTGCTTGACTGCGATGTCTAGGGACTGCAGCTGCTGCAGCTTGTTGAGTGTAGCCAGCTCAGCCCCCGTGCATGCATAGGGCACCTGCGTGCAGCAGCAGGCAGCGGCAGGCAGGCAGGCAAGTCAGGACACAAGCCTCCTTCTGCTTGTCAGGTGTGGGTGGCAACTAGACTGCCAAGCTCCGATCTTGAAGGCTGGCCACTTGCTGACTTCATCCTGTCCATGTGCGTGCTATCCTCTGGCAGAAGGTAGATTCTGTGCAACTTCGTGTTGCTTGGCTCAGGGCTGACTTGACATAACTGTGCGCGCGCTCAGCACATTCATTTCGCAGGGTGTGCATGCTTGCGCTCATTGTCTGGATCAGTAGGAGCTTGTTTCACATGGCGTAAGCCTCTCAGTAACAAAGGCTGGCTCTGCAGCGCTGCATTGTGGTCCCACACACAGCCCTGGCTACTATCAATCGAAAGATGTGTGGCTTACTTCATCTGTGAACACGAGGGTGAGTGATGTCAGCTGGGTTGCCTGCGCCAGCTCTGACCACACTTTGCCTGCGCCCTGCCAGTTCTGCTTGCTGGTTAGGGACAGGCTGCGCATGCCGCTCAGGTGCTTGCGCATGGTGCGCAGCAGCGACACCACGCCGGGCTTGTTGCGCTGCGGCTGGCGGGGGGTGGCGGGGTCGACTGTCAAGCTGATGCTGTCCAGCTTGGGCAGCCTGCAGGCAAAAGGAGCACAAAAGCAAAGTTCGCACAGCCTGCCTAGGTAGCAAAGTTTAAGGGCCCCAGCCCCTGCAGGGTATGCTTGCAGCAAGCTTCAAGCTGTGGTTCGGCCCTACTAGGGTTTCCTTGCAGCAGCTCGGACACTCCTTCAACGGTTTTTCCAAGCACGTCCTGCAGTCCTGCACATGCATGTGCATATGGCGAAGGAGGTATGCTTGCAGCGGCACTGCTGCGCCAGTAGGGCCAAGGAGATATGCTTGCAGCAAGTAGCGGAATGTGCTCAGCACATATGTATGCCTGCACGGCTGCAAGCACATAAAGCTGCAGCCATGGCTTTTTTGCTTTGCCTGCACCTGTACCAGGCTTGAAGTTGTTTATCGCAGGCATGACAGCATGTGTCTAACAGTCTCAGCACACCCTCACCTAGCCAGTGCTGGCATGAGGTGTCCAGTGAGCTGACAGTCCTCAGCACAGCCCACACCGACACTGATGGACCTGCAGCTGGGGAAGTGGGCTGCCACACTGTTCGCCCAGCGCTGGACTGTTGCAACTGTGATGGGCAGCACTGCGCCTGGCACTGCCTTAAGCTTGAGCACCTGCACGCTGCTGTAGCAGAGGTCCCTGAGAGCGCTGCATGTGAGTGCCACGCTGCTTGCTGAGCCCTGTGCAGTCAGCTTTGGGAGCAGCACCTGTGCCCATGTGTCGGGGTTGAGCTGGTCGATGCAGTGCAGCAGCGGGGGCCTGCCAGGGATCTTGAGCACCTGTAAGTCAGGTCAACAAAGCAGTGTGATGTTGATGCACAGCAGTTCACTTCCCGCTATACCTTGCAAAGCTGGCTGTAAAGCGTGCAGGCACATGGTTGATAGCACAAGGGGGTGCTGCAACAGGATGCTGTTGTGGGGTTGCACAGGCATGGACTGCTGTTGCATGCGATCCTCACCTGCTGCTGGAAGCCAGTGCGTCCCGGAGCCATGTTGAAGGCTTCCCTATATGATATAAGCTCAGAGCTTGTAGATGATCCCAGTCGTTGAGGGGTTGGACTTGGGAACTTTCCTTTAGGAAAAGGACAGGCTGAAGCTCAAGCTCTTGATGTTTGCAGCGAAGCACTTGCCACACCAGCAAGTGATCAAAAAAATTGTTTCGGAACCAGATACTTGTAGGTGGTCGCTTTCGTGTGTCAGTTTGAATGGTGTACTGCTAACTACCTTTAAGTACACAACCGACTGCGGGACGATCGGGCAAACAGAGGATGAAACGTTTTGGAACGAACTTTTTGGATTCTGACTCAACCCAGCACTCTCCCTGTTGTTACACCCCCTCAGGCCTCACACACTCACTTGCAGCGCTGGGCTAGCCCAACAGCATTGAAAAAACACTTCAGAGCAGGACAGTGACCGATAACCCCAACGACTTCGATGAACACTTGACACAGCCTCACAACACCCCCTCATGCTCACGGCACCACCGCATTCTTCACCAGCTGAGTCAAGGAGCTCTGATGTGGCACCCCCAGCTTGTACAGTATGCTGTCAAGAGCATGCAAGCCTGCAGGATGTGCAAGGATGCTTGCATGGTCCACCAGAGGCCCGCTCACTTCCACGACGCGCTCAGCGGAAGTCAACCTGCACCGGCAGCAGCATGTCCCAAGCTAGGTGCTAGGCTGTGCACATACAAACAAACTGCGAGCCGCTCGCGGCTGACGTTCATGTCATCACAACAACACGAGAAGCCTGACATGCTATGTTTGCAGGACCCGCGAATGCTTGTGAGGCATGCTGTGCTTGTGGGGCTGCTGCACACCTTTCCTCCACCAAATCTATCTAGGGCCCTTTCTTGCAGCAGCACACGGCTCAGATCAAGCCCGACCCTTGAGGCCCACATGCACCTACCTCTTGCACAGCCTCAAGCTGTTGAGGTCCACCACACCGTCACCACTGGTCCATATAATCTCTATGGGTCTGGCCAATGCCTGGTGCCTGTGTATCGTCTCATTGAACACAAGTGTCTCAGGGGTGACCACACCAGTACCTGCATGGTGCATTGTGGTGGAGAGAGAAAAGAGAAAACAAGGTTATGTTGGGTGATGGGAGGGTTGCACACAGTTTGTGGCTGCTGATCATCACCACCTCTGACAAGGAAGCAACGGCGCTTCACGGGCAATCAGCTTGCTGCAGGTCGGTGACACACACAGGACTGGTCTCAAATGGGCATGGGACTGCAGCCGTCACTGCCCCGTCCTGACAATCTACTCTATCTCACCAAGGTCTCTACACATGTTCACAAGCCATGCAGCAGCCAGACTGCTTTTACAGATGGCAAGCGCATACTCACTGTAGAGGCAGTAAGTGTCCAGCCCTTCAATGGGCCCATGCTCCAAGATCTTCTCAGATCGCTGCCAGGAGTCAGCAAGCAAGGATGCCTGCACATCAATATCGCGGTGATGTACGTTAGTCAGGTTTGTACCAGAGCCCGCAAGCACATGTCCAGTCCTATTCTGAGTGGCTGATTAGCAGCACCCGCAGCTGGCTGCATGTAGCAAAATGCACCACATGGGACAATCTGCACATGTCCTGAGCACGCTACCAGCAAAGTTGGCAACTTGTGTGTCTCAAGTGACCGGGCCAGTTTCTGCAGAATGCAGGCAACTGTGTGAGGGACACAGGCCCTCTTCCAAACCCACATGGGCTGCCCAGAGGCATGCACGCCAATGCATGCAGTGACAAGCCTGAGCCCTGCTGTGGTGACTCAGAAGGTCAGGTCCCTACTTACCCCGGCAGTATCACCCATATCCTCCAGAACCTGCTTTTGCTGGAGGACAGTGTAGTTCTTGCTAGGTGTCACGATGACCGTCTGCAAGCAGTACAGAGCAGCAGGCCACAGATCACAACAAGTTCACTGAATGTGAGAACCATCACCAGCTGCGGTGTGCACAGTGGGTCTTTGACCTGGGGTGAGCTCTCTGACTGGTGCACAGTGCAAAAGGCATACGGTCCAGGCATGCACACTGTCAGCCTTTTGGGACTTTTAGGCTGGAAATTGAAGGCTGATGCGGGTTCTAGCCTCACAGGTGCACCGTACAGATCTGTGGTAGCCTGCCTATAGGCCGCTTGTGGCAAGCCACTCCTTGCCACTGCCGATGCAAGAAGCACTCACCATGTTCCCTGTCACCTGGGCACCCATCCCCTCCTTCCCGCGGCCATTTGCATGTGCACTGTACTCCAATAATGCAAATGCTAGTACAGACTGCAGCCACCTACATGGTTGACTCCCAGCACTCCCTCCCTTGGCAGCATCCAACCCCAGCTAGGCAGTCCAAAGGCAAAGTTGTAGACAGACTTGCCCACCACCGTTGGGTGCCACTTGCCAGACACCTCAGGTTTCAGCAGGTTGGACATCAGAGGCAGCAGCTTGAAGAAGTCACCTGAGGGCAGGACATGAACATGTACTGTTGTAGCAGCGCAGTATGTTGCCGTTGCAACACCACTGGCAAGGGTCACAACCCAACTACCTGCAGATTGTCCCACTGCAACCACTACACGGTACTGTGCGAGCTAGTGTGCATGACCAGTGCGAGGGAGGCAGCGTGTCTGGAATGACAACCACAAGATGTCAATGCAGGTGGGGGTAGTCGGCAACCAGTAATCAACAACAGAAACAGTGAGCATCTGCAGTATCCAGGCTGTATCCAGAGGCACCTTGCCGTGGAGTGTGTTGAGGCAGACGTATCTGCTTGATCAGGTGGCAAGGTGTTTGCCCCTCGATACAGCCTGGATACACCGCGCCGAACAAAAACCGAGGTCCAAGTGCAACTGCTGCGCTGCGCAGCGAACTTTCAGGCTGTATACAGGAGGTGTGTAGTGTGGCAGCAGTACCTGCCAGCATCGTCAGCCATGGAGTTGCTGCAGAGCCGCCAAAGGGGCCACCCACAGGCACCCAGCCACCGATAGTCTTCTGCCTGTTGGCAGCAGCAGACACAGCAACTGCATGAGTGTGAGCACTTTGATTAGTCCAGTGATGGGAGCTATTGCAGGTGTCTCCAATTACTGCAGGTATACTGACGTGTATGTTTTTTGTGTTTGATCCACCGTGTGTGTTTTTTTTGTGTTTGATCCACCGTGTGTGTTCCAGAGGCACCGTGGCTGGCGAAGTGGATGCTGGGAGCAAGTAGCCCTGGTGCCCAGCACAGCAGGATGGAGCGACATGATGGTGCTGGGTATTGAAGGGCATGTCTTGGCATGCTCCATGCAAGCATGTGCGTGATTGGATTGCTAGTCTTGCAGGAATGGTACAGCAGGAATGGTACAGCAAGAATGGTACAGGGTTGTGTTGGGGTGCGCCTGCCTCATTACAGCTGACCCGTGTCCCCTTACCCAGAGTTGAGCACACCACTCACCTCCACTCTGTAAACTCTGGCTTCTGAAACAGTGCAGCCATGACGTTGGCGCCATAGCTGTGGCTCAGCACAATGGCCTTCTTGCCACAATTTGTTCTGACGCTCTTGGAGATGTCATCAGCTATCTTCTGCAGTCCACCAGTCTGCACAAAACAACCACCACCACCACCACCACCACCAGCAGCAGCAGCAGCAGCAGGATTACGACAAGGGCACCCTTGGATAGCACTAGATACATACGTGTACTGCCATTGCTGAGGTAGGGGCTCCTTGATCTGGAATGACTGGGTTATGGCAGCGGTGCTCCCTCACCGAGATGCACAGCTGCTGATGAGGCCAAACCATACTAGGGTTGTAACTTGTGCGTGCTGATGCACCGATGTGTCAAGGGGGTGGAACCCTCTACTAGAGGCTGGGGTTTCACCCGTGAAGTCTGCTGCATGTGAGACCGACTCTGTGCCAGGCAGCCTCTCTGCAGTCCCGCCACCGACCTGCTCCAAGCCTTGGATGCCTGTGCGCCAGTCAAAGGGAATGTTGAAGAAGTTGACGCCTGGCACATATCCATGCTTCTTGAAGAGGTGCCGCAGCAGCAGGGCGTAAAAGTATTTCTGCTTTGATTTCTCAGGAAAGGCCCCAAAGACATCACCGTAGTCTGGCCACAGCTGTGTGCCAGTGCTGTTGTGCCACCTTCATCCAAACAGAAAGCCAAGAACAGTCACATTTGCTTTAGTGTCAGCCACACCAGTGGACTGCAATCGAAAGAACGGATGGCACTGGTAAGATGGTGCCACGGCTGGCACCGCCCATCATAGCTTTGCCTGACTGCTGTTCAGGTTCTCATGGCCCACATACACTGGTGGTGATATGCCCGTTCAGCCAGCTGCAGTGAGGTGGCCACGCAGTCCAGACCGTGTTTATTGGTTGATACGAGCTGCTAGCCCATATCAACAAGAAGTGTTGCCAGCGCACCTGCCGGTGACAGAGTCATACTGGAGGCTCATGTGGTGTGACCAGCAGCGTAGCATCTTTCCCCAGGCCCAATTATCAGCATACCACACCACGGTTGTGTTGGTGAGTGGGGGGCAATCCTTCGTGCCTGTAGACACCCCACTCAACTGCGAGCCACCCACCCCTGCACACCAGAGCCAGCCAGACAGTACCATGTGGTGAATGGACGCGGCGCAATGCAGCCTGTGGCTGCTTTGCATATGGATGCTGGTGCGGCTATTGGTGTGTTGTTGCGTTCCCTTATGGGCAAGCTGCCAGCTTTTGCCAATCACAATACCGCTACAACTGCTTGCGCTGCTGTAGCCGTGCTTGCTTTGGTCACATGCATGGTGTGACGTGGGGTCTTGCACTGCATTAGATCAGTCTGTCAGAGCTTACCTGATATGAGTACAAGAGTGGGCTTCGCTGTGGCACACAAGTCAAGCAATTGAGCATGTATGCTCAGCAGCTCAGTCTTCCCTCCTGTTGCTGCAGCAGCTGTGGTATCATGATGCACAATCGTTGCAGTTGATGAATACACCGCAAGAAAGCAGATCAACACCAAAAATAATTGCTTTGGTGCAACCTGCCGCGCCATCCTTGTGATGTCAACACTTGGCGCGCTGGCCGACCCCAAGGCCTGCGGCACAGGCCTGGGCTGAAAGATAATGACAACCCAAGTGTTGATTGAACAAACAGATGAGGCAACTATCAGATTACGGTGAAGCGAAGAAACTAGAAAACAGCTCGTTGCGGACGTATGCAAGCCGCAAATCTGCCTTTCAACACGGATTGCCTGGCATAAGTTCAATCACACTGTTGTTGACGTTCAGGGCTTGAAATGAATGGCGAAGCGGTGGTATGCTTTCGGTGAAACACGTCACACTATCGCAACATCAGGTCTGCCCATGGGCCCATGACCCGAGCATGTTGGTGGGCATGTATCACAGAGCCTGGTCTCCTGGCAGTGAGCCTCATATAGCTCGAGACATATACTCAACTGCTGCCTGCAAGCTGCACACACCACCAGCCTCTGATCGCAACAGCTTTTCTAGCCCAGGCAGCTGCCGCTGCACAGCCCCTGTGGCCCCTGTGCTGAACCGCACACAGTCCTGGAACAGACGCATGATGCTGCCCACTGCTGCATCAAGCCCAGAATCCTTCTCAGGACCTGCAGTGTCCACCGCTGCTGCTGCTGCCTGCTGGTCGCTGGATTGCGGTTGAGCGTCACCCAGCAGTGCCTGGTAGTCTGCTGCTAAGAAGCTGACGTCCCCACCCTCCTGCACCTGCAGCTCCTGCAGTGTCACACAGCAAGAGAGTGCAGCAAGCACCACAAATGCACGGGTGTCAGTTCTCTGCCAGGTAATGACATGCATTGCCAGCTCTTGCTGTCAGAAATAATGACATGGTCTGGTTTGAGATGTCCGAGTGACTGCACAGCCATCCGCATCCGAAAACACATGCCACAGCACTGTGTCAGTCATACAAGCTCCCAGTACAGTCAACATCGGCCGATGCTTGCACCCAACTAAGCAAGCAATTTCCCATGAGGCACACTAGCTTCACAAGGCTTTTCATAAGTGCATTGAGCATCATAACATCATGGCATGCTGCACCTCTTCCTTGAAAGTGTGTCGACAGGAGCCCTACCTGCAGTGCAGCTGCCAGCTTGCGTCGCCTGGCCATGCGGCGCTGCACCTCTAGCCTTGGCCACAGCAGGCTGCAGCAGTGCTGCAGCCCTGACGCGTGCACCTTGAAGCGCATGCTGACACGATGCCGGGCTGCTGTGGCAGCTTCTAGCAGGCTGTCATGCAGGATGGCCATCGTGCTGATGGACTCACTGCAGGGAACAGCATTTCACAGCACGGCATGACGCAGCACAGCAGCCTGGTTCACAAAATGTCGGCACAGTGTCTGCCTGATTGATATGTCTGTTGGTGCTGTGGTGCAGTCGTGGACGGGCGAACACCGCCACAGACATTCACATCGGAGCACCGATGCACTGCACTGCATCCACACGTGGTGAAGAGGGTCCGATTATATGGGGACGTTGCAGCTCCAAGGCATACCATACTAGCTGGTGTGTCGATTGTGGGGATTCCACCAGACCTTGGTTCAGGCATGCAGACCACCGTCGCTGCCGTGTCCCTCCCCAAAACACGCTCGCACGCACCACATGAATGTTGCTTGTCCCTGCCCATACACACAGCCCAGCAGTGTCCCTGTGTCTTGCTGCTTGAACAGCAGGTAGTTGCTGCTGCTGCTGCTGCTGGACAGCTGCTGCGAGATGCCAGGCAGGATGCCCCCCAACCAGCCATGCACATCTGAGACACTGAAGCCACCTGCGTGTAACAACAACACACGCCAGTATTTATTTGTCAGCATCCGTATGATACGGAAGCAGCACAGCCCCACCAATGCATGGGCAGAGTTGGTCACACCCAACCAAGCACAGTGAGCGTGCTTGCAGACGCAGGGCCAAACCAAGGTGTACACAGCCTGAGGTTACCACGGCACACAACGCATGATGGATCACAGCCCCCAGTATCCCACCTCCCACCTTGGAACGCCAGTTCACTGAATGGCCGCTCCAGCTGAAGCTGGCTGAACAGCACTGCTGCGCCCTCGTCTCCCTGCAGCCCTGAGGCCAGCCCCTGCTGCTGCAGCATACTGCCTGGGTTGGACACCAACTGGTGCAAGCACAGCGGCAGCAGCTGCACCTGCATACGGCATCAGCATTCATCAATGATTGGAGTCACCAGGTGCTCTTGGTGTCAGATGCAGATGCAAGCCACAGTGATGGTTGAACACGATGCTGCCCGGGGACGTACGCACTTTGCAGTCGCTGCCTGCTTACAACGTTGCTGGTGAGTCTTCTGGTCAGGCTGTCCCCCTGTGACCACAGCTTGCAGCCCTGGCTGCTGCTGGGTCAGGCGCCAAGCATGCACCAGCCGTGGCAGCTGTTGATTGGTATCTGATTGCTGTGGAAATCTTGCAAGCCATATGGCTGGAGCAGTGCAACAACGTGGTGCACCACCGTGACTGGCAGCTGCAAACCATGTGCCTGGCTAGCCTCTGCACAACCTGATGGGGAATCCAGTGCTGCGCCAAGCGCACCTCGATAGCTGGGCATGTTTTGGGTGGTAGTGCTGGGATGATGTACACCGTGACCTTGCCTGGTGCACCTTCAGCGGCTGTGAACTTCACAGTCAGGCGGTTTGTGGACTCCTGGAACCTGGGAAGGCATGATGGGGTTATATCGTTGGATATAGTCACGCAACGGTTGCAGCGTTGGATATAGTTGCTTATGCCTTGCCTGTATGCTGCCTGAGTGTCTACTGATGATGACAGCACAGCAATGACTGCGCATGTGTACAGATGCAAACACTGCCGGCGTGCTGGGTGTGTGCTGAGTACAGACCATCCCCAGCCTTTGTGTGTGCAATGGCGGCTGTAGGACGCAGGGTGTGCTCAGCATACTGAGGACAGTCAGGTCTGATGGCAACCAACGATAGCAGCAAAAAATAGCTTAGTAGCTACCGAATACTGTTGTAAGCAGACCGGGACCACTGCAGGTGCACCTGTAGGTTGCGAGCGTGGCATTGCCATTGGCAGGCTCTGGGGGTGACAGGCTGGATATGGCCACGTGCCCAGGCATGTCCAGCAGCTTGAGCGGCACAGGTGACTGCACGACACAGCGCGCAGCACAGTTGGAGGAGGATCCTTTGGCAAGGACGCCGCCGGCGCTCAGCTACACACAAGCCAGCCACACACATCTATCTGGAGGGGCAACCGTCAACTGTCATGCTGATGTGAAGGCTCATGCATTGTGCAGTTGCCGTGTATGATGCGTGAGGAGCATCCCTTCACAAACCCTTTTCTACATATATTGCGACAACACATCTCGGAATGCTCTCAGCCATTCACTCTGCCACAACCGGCATGCAGCAGACTGCTGACTGCTGACAACAATTCCCCATGACATGATACCTTACCTTGAGGGCTAAGGCAAACAGCGGCACAGCTGACTCCACATACAGCAGGAATGCCCCGTCCTGCATGCTCAGCCTGTGCTTTGCGTCCACAACAGACTGCGAGATGGCCAGGGTGCCGCTGGGGTTGGTCGCCAGCCTGCAGGAAAATTTAGAGCAGCAGACACCATGAGGGTTGTTAGCCCCTCCATTAGACAAAATTGCACACAAACCCATGAGGTAGTATGCACCTGGGGACACACCCGCCGAGGGGCTGAAGATCCAACGGGTGCTGCACAAACCTGTCACCACATAGCAGATGCCTCACACAATAATCCTCCAGCATAAATGGAGGAATCATCATCACTGCACAATGCTGGCAGCATTGCAGGCGCACCTTTCCCGCTCCTTTGCCACCTTTGCCCTGAGGTCTGCCAGTTCTGCAGTCTCCTTTGCAATGCGTGCATTTAGTGCTGCCAGTAGGTCCTGCTGGTTGGCCCTGCTGTTGAAGCTTGACAGGGGCTTGAGGCCGGGGGCGCCTCCCTCAGCAGCTGCCATCACCAGCGCTGCAGGATGGCTGGCAAACGCAATCACCTGCACAGCATGCAAAGGTTGTACACTGCGTCAGCAGCAGAGGCGCAAGCAAAATCCGATCTAGCTAGTGGGTGTGGCAATCATGGAGTATGCGTGCCTGAGCCGTGCAGCCACTGCTCGGGGGTGCTTGTAAGCAGCCGCTGCAGTGTGGCACACCAGCGGCAGGGTGTTTGGTGTGATCCTCCTGAATTTGACCCACACATGCCAAAATGTCGAGATGCCAACAACACAGACAGAGTTACTCTGGCCTTGGGTTTGGCAACAGTGCTGAGCATGGCATGGGCCGCTCTTATCTGCCCAACATGCATGCGCTCATGCCAAATGAGCTGGCCTCTTGCATAATATCAGCAGCTGCAGTGCAGTTCCACCTTGCCAGTGAAGGTGTGCACAATGATGTCTGGGCTGCCTGCGTTTGTGATGTAACCGCCATCCACTGCTGTAATGGACTCTGGCAGCTGCGTAGACACCACCAGCTGTGGCTGGCCTTGCGGGTCAACATCCCACACCTCCAGAGACCCATCCTCACGCCCCACCACAATGTCAGCACAGCCAGTCTGCAGCAGGGCAAATGCAGGATCCTCAGTTTGCAACTGAGTGCAGTAGTGACAGTGTGCATGTGCGCAGCCGAGGCAGCCAACAGCCAGGCAACAGCATAGCCTAGACTGCACCCGAGCAGTGGCCTAAAGGCCTTGGGCATGCCGTTCAGCGTTGTGCTACGCCCCCGGCCATGCCACAATAATCCAAGGATTCCAGGGCTGCCAACATGTGGTGACGGTCGGCTCACTTATGTCCCTTCTTACAACACACAAGACAAAAACCTACCTTGCTGTAATCAGCACCGCAGTGAATGGCTGTGACAGCAGCCTTCATGCCCTCCTTGCCAGGTGGCGTCAGCACAAAGCCCTGCCGCACAGCCCCAGCATCCACCAGCAGCTGCACAATGCGCCCGTCCTGGCAGCCATACAGCAGCTCCCGCGCCTTGGCATGCCTGGCGGCTGAGCCACCATGCGGCTCCGCCACGTACCTGCAGGCAAGTGCAAGCGCCTTTCACATGGGAGAGAGCTTAGAGCTGAACCCTACAACCTCAGCACTATTGGTGATTGGGCCATGAGCATGCTTGACAGACGGCAAAACTTTGCAGGACCCGACGCTGAGCCCTTGTGAGGCCGAGTTTGAAGCATGTAGGCACTTGACACATGGTTGGTTGCTATGGCAATGCTCATAGCCAGGGGTGCAGCCCACAATACTCAAGCAAACAAGCACCCAAACACTCCGAGATGTGCGATTGCGTCTGAGAGTTTTCTTGAGCAGCAGCAAGAAGAGTGACTGGCACGCCATGTGCCACTGAAGCGCCGCGCTCACTTTAGTGCTGTGGGCGCTGATGTGGTTGGTATCTCATAGATCGGCTTCCCATCAGTGCCCATGACACGGATACAGCAGTCGCGGCTGGCCAGCACTGGCAGCCAGTCGCCAACACCTGGCAGCGGCATCAGCTGCAGCAGCACGAGAAACAGGACACAGTGAATCACACCTTCCCACCAGCTGTGCCTACAGCACCAGCCGCAAGTGACCTGATGCAGCATACTGCAGCAAGCAGGTCCCTTGAACGCTTCAACTGGCATTGAGGGTAAAGTCTGCCATTGCGCAAACGCACTAGCCATGATTCTTGTTTGTACCAATTGCAACCCACCATAGCATGCCAGCTGCTGCCCGCCCACCCACCTCTGTTGCCAGAATGAGGTCTGGTGCCATGTACAGCCCCTGGTCCTGGCCATCAACAAAGTGGTTGTGCACCTGCTGGCAGCTGGCCCAAATGTGTGTGTCTGCCACCTCGAGGTGCGTGATCGCATCTGTCAGGCCACTGGTGAAGCGGAAGAACTCCTTGCCCTTCTTTGTCACGCCACGCACCTGCAGGTCAGCAGTTTCACATTCATGCGTTTTCGTGCTACCATGAAACAGACACGAGACACCTTAGGCAACATACGGCATGTGTGTCCGCCTATGGTGATAGCAATGGCTACCACAACATCAGACATACCAAGAACTGCTGCGGGTGACTGTCGTCAGGTAGACGATGCAGTCATGCAGACTGGGGTGAATGTCATGGTGGATTAGCTAGCTGGACTGTTGCTTGTCATGCTGCTATGCCGCCAGCATAGGACATGCCATGTCATGCCGAAGCTGTGTGCTTGCATAGACGAACACGGCTGTCACAGAGCGCCAGTGGCGCGGCTTGTCAGCTGCTACGATGCAACAGGCTGTCAGGTGCATCGCCGTAGCTACTAGTAGCTGTGCCTCATCCACCACCACCCCGGAAGCTAGAGCGTGTGCTTACAGTGTTGCCAGCGGCAATGAATACTTTGTCCCGCTGCCTTGCAGACCTTCCCAGCGCCATGGCTGTCACCTGCAAGCAGTGCAGGACATGCACCGGCTGCTTGAGGGCCTGCCTGTGCTGGGTTGAGGCAGTCTCTTGTTTGACTGCGAACTTGCCATGACCCATCAACGCGGAACAGGAAGTCCGGGTTTCTCAGCCAGGCAGCATCTCAACTCAGCTGCTCAATACAATGGGTACTGGTGCCGCCTACCTTTTGTGGTCCAGGCAGTGACTTGAAGCTCACAACAACCTCGCCCTTCTTTACACTGAAGCACTGCACAACGCCTGACATGTCCCCCACTGCAACTTTCTGTGTTTTGTTCTCGCCTGGTGGCAGGACCTGCAGCAAACCACAAAGAGATTGCAGAACTGCTGCATGTGGGCTTGTTGCTGCCTATTTGGAAGGCTGCATCAGCAGTGGCCGTACCAGGAGGGTGCCCGCAGCAGCAGCGCTGGTTTGCAGCAGGTCCAAGCGATGCAATTCAAGCTCCATGATGTATGCTGTCGTTTGCGTAGTATGATGCGAGCACACGCTGCACAAATCACACTAGGAGGAGTTGAGTTGCTGTGCTGGCACCAGGAGCTGGCATGAGAAGGTTGGTGCTGTTGAACTTCAGCTGTCAGCAAGTTCAAGGCGGTGCGGCCACGACAGGAATCAAAGACACAAACGTAGCCAACGAGCGTTCAGTACGATTACAAGGACTCACAAAAGCTGGCATGGACATTGGGCGGGATGCAAGGAAATGACAGTGCATGGTGCATCCATGCACGTATCCAGCGGTGCGTAAGCCTTCAACCTGGCACCAGCACCTTACGTGCAAGCTGATGAAGTTGTTATGGCTGCCGAGTAGACAGGGTAAGCCTCCCATTTTCCATTCATGAGTGGTGAGATCATCACAGTGCAGCTTGGCAGCTACGCCAATTTCGTTGGCTCTCACTTCTGGAACATACAGGTGACCAGCTTGTGGATCCATGCAACGCCGCTCCTGTGCTGACCGGCGACGTGGGAGACAAATCTGCCCCTGCCTGGACCACCGCTGCAGGATGAAGCGATAGGGTGTTCTGAGGTGCCTGGCTGGGACACCCTTGGGCCAACTGTCAGCTCGGAGGTGGTGTGTGCATGGTCTGAAGACCGTTACGTGAGTAATGAGCCGGTTTGTCACTGCTTCGCAGGACTTCATATCAGCAGCAGCAGTAGTAATGCAGGCTCGTGTGTGTGACCTGGTGTGTTTGCCGTTTGTGCTGACCTCCGACCAGCATGTGCAGCTGTCCCATAATGTATCAAATCTTTGGTTTGCTCTGCAGGGAGACACCAGCTATGCACCAAGAACTGTAGCAATCGATCTCAGTGGGTCTTTAGGAGGTGGGTGCAGTTGAGACCAGGGGTGCTGATGTGTTGATGCTGATACACTAGTACCCTTGCTGAGACCCGTCGTGCACAGAAGGGTGTGTTTGGCAGCACACAGCAGCGGTGCCTGAACAGCAACCAACCAACCTGCCACACTGGCACTGCAGGTGTCTCCTTCAAGCGGGCAGCACGCGGCAGTGATGTGTCAGGGTCGGTGGCAGAGTCAAATGCCAGCCTGTGGGGTGGTGGCCTGCAGGTACAGCAGGCTCCTAGCGTGGCAAAGAGCAAGTACAGGCAGCAGCTGGAAGATTCAGGGCAGCTAGATATAGGTGAGTACTGCACAACCATTCCAACATGCAGCTGCCATGCTATCACACTGACTGTCAACCATCGGGACCCCCTGCCCGGGCAGATGACAGCACAGAGTTGGCAGTAGAAGCAGCTGCTGCTGGTTGCTGTGCTTGCCCCCAGTTGTGTGTGCTGTCACGCAAGCAGCGTATCTTGGTGGCCTGACAGTTGTATGGTGTGTCTTACTGCTGCTGCCAGCTTAGATGGTCACCAATCAAGCAGGCAACGGCTCAAAACACTCGTTCATCACCGCCTGCGACCATGGTGACCCTATGCCCGCGTTCTAGGTGTTCCTCATCTCGCTGGGGTGTTGCTGTGTGTGCCTGCAGATCTGGATGACCCTGATCAGGTTGAGGCAGCACAGCAGGCGCTGGAGGCCGCAGCAGCAGAGCTACATGCAGCACAGAACAAAACACGATACTGGACAGACTACCTGCAGGTGGGCAAGGTGTTTCATCTTGGCTGGTACGCCTCCTTGCTGTCTTCAGTCCTGTAGTCAAGCCTGTGGTGTGGGATGTACTCCTGCATGTGCCGAGGGAGCTGCATGTGCATGGCGCACACGGGATTAGCCCTCAACAGCACACATAGGCACACCGACCGCATGTGTGTGGCACACAGCACTGGCACGCACCATCACACAGATGCACGCCAACAGACATGTGCAGCTGCTGAGCCTGTGCTGCCTGCCGTTCCATGCTGTGCTGTGCTGTGCTGTGCTGTGCTGTGCTGTGCTGTGCTGTGCTGTGCTGTGCTGTGCTGTGCTGTGCTGTGCTGTGCTCAGGTGGACCTGCCAGACAGCTGTGTGCTAACCCTGTCAGGGGCGTGGCAGGGCCAGCTGGGTTGGGACGGCTGGGGCGTGCCTGGCAGCAGCAGCAGTAGCGTGCGGGACCTAGTGGAAGCAGCAGTGGACAAAGTGCGATGGTGGGCAGAGCAGTGCGACAGAATGCAAGGTGCGTACACATACGATGCATTTTGGTGTTGAGCGTCAAGTTGCAGCTGTAGCTGCCTCAAGCAGGCTGTTATCTTGCAAATGGTATCAGCAAAACAGGTGGTCATGGCAATGCACCTGGTCCATATTGCAAGCTCACTAGTGCGCTTGCGCTGCATCGTTTGCTGCCTGTGCGTCATCTTTGAAGGTGCATGCTGTCTGTTTCACAGTTACCTGTGTGTGCATGGTGAACAAGAATGAACAAGTCGTAATGGTTACAACCCCCACACATACGCAGACTGCCTTTCATGGTCAGAGTATGACGTGACACATGTATGACATGACACATGTAGGGCTGCAGATGCTGGCCGACGATCTGGGTGGCTGGGGCGGCATCAGCCAAGATGTACTGCAGCAGCTGCGCGAGCAGTACCCCACCCAACCTGTGCTCTACTTCTCACTACAGCAGCAGCAGCAGCAGCAGGCAACGGGAGCAGCAGCGTCAGGCAGCTTGGCGCAAGTCAGGTACGCTGACTATGGCCATCAGGGTGTACTGCTAGGTGCCATGGACGGTGCCATGGACGGTGTCCTTATTAGTCATCGCTTGACTGGTGTTTTGTTCACGTGCTGTGTGCTGAAGCAGGTTGCCCTGGGTTGTGACCCAGCATGGCTTGTTGCCCTTCAAGTCAGGTCGCACATATATGCCATTGATGTGTGGCAACTGTATCTACATGTCACATTTTATCCCCCTAACCACATATATATATATATGGTATGTGCAGGCGTGCCCTGAGCAAGAGCCTCAGCCTGTGTGAGATCCCTCACCTTGCCAGCCTGTACGTGCCTCTGGATGCCAGCAGCCCTTCTGCCAGCGGCAACAGCAGCTTCCAGACAGCAGCAGTGCTGGCGGCGGCAGTGGACACAGTGACACTGCCATTCCGCTGCACAGGTGTGTGGTTGCCACATGTTGACAACATGTGGATTTTCAAAAAATGTCTTCCAGAGTAGAGTCGAATGGCATTTGAACGCCTGTTGCCTGTCCGTCACGGCCAACTGGGGGTGGATTGCAGGGGATATGATGCACTACACAGAGGCCAAGGGTCTGCAGGATGCGTGCGTGCTTACTTGCTGTGCATCCTGACTTGCTCAACACACCTCAGCAGCAGACAGCTGCAAGCCTTTCTCCTTCACGTCTCGCTTTCATTATAGGTGCATGCAACAGCCAAAAGTCTGTCTATTTGCTGGGTGTTGTTTGTCGATTTTGCAGGCAGCCACAGCGCAGTCGGTGCTGCTCTGGGCCTTACAGACCTTCACTCACTGGTGCACCTATTGGCAGGGCCAGCAGCCAACCTAGCTGCAGCATCCCTGCAACTCCCAGCAGCCAGCTTGCCAAGCAGTGCAGGACAGCAGGGCATGCCAACACAGCAGCAGCAGCAGCAGCTGGCAGCCGCCGCTGCTGCCGGTGGCAGCCAGTCGGGGTCAGATGTGCTGAGCTTGGATGGCCCTGGCTGCCGCAGTTTGAGTCCTGGTGTGCGGCTGACAGCTGGGGACTGCTTGGCAGAGTCAATCACGTTGAGAGGTAGGTGGCACGACACACTGCAGCGGTTACTTCTTGATAACGATCGTCACATGCAGAGTCCATTCACGGTGTGTGCCTCCCACATTTAAGCCACCTTTAGCTGAGTTGTTTTGCTATTCAAGCCATCACTCTTGTTTGAACTGTCCCGAAAGGCTGACATCCGCAACCACGCCGCGCGTTGCAGCGCCCACGGCCAGGTTTTTGGTCAGGATCTTGAGGGCAGGGCAGTCCCCTTGCGAGACCGACACAGCCCATCTCCCTCTCTACATACAGCAGCCCAAACTTCACACACTTGCATTTGCCGCGCAGTCATCATCATCTCCCGTGCAAAGGCCCTGTGGCATGGACCCCTCCCCAGGTCATTTCCTCATTTCCTCGACAGCAACCTCATTATGTCCCCACCCGCCCGCAGGTGCCCGCACGCCGTCAGGCGCCCTGTGCAACACCGCTGCTGCAAAGGTTGCTCTGGACGCGTTGCTCCTACAGCGTCAGCGGCAGGCACTGGGCCGGCCCTGCGTGGTGCATTCCTGCATCAGCCCCATGCCTGTGGCAGCCCCACTGTCCTTCCCAAGGGGGCTCCTTCCACCTGCCAGGCTAGCTACAGGTCAGCGGGGGCTAGCAGGACCACACAGTCCATGCAGCCAGCAGTGCTGTGCTGTCACAACACATCAGATTACATCATGCGAGTGATGTGATTTCATGCAATGGCGGTTGTGGAGGGTTCGGCACTGATCGGTGTCGCCGTCACAAGAGCGGCAGCATCTTTGAGGCTGGTGTTCTCTGCATGATGTCGAAAGTCATTGCTTGCCGGGCAAGCAGCTGGCATATTCGCATTGTGAATCCATCTGTGAGTTGTGATGTTTTGTGTGATTATTGTAGGTGCTGGAGGAGAGACAGCACCGGACCCGTTCCTTCCCCGATCAGCCAAGGCCCCCAGTGTGCCAGCCCCCAGTGCATTTGGCAGGCTGGTGGCCACCTCTGGCTTTGAGTCAGTGCTGCAGGTGTGCTGGCGATCTTACCACACTTAGTATACATCTGTGAAGTTAGCTGTACATGGCTGAGCTTAGTGGGCAACCGCCCTGGTCTTACAGCCCCGACTTTGTTATCCACAGCCAACCCACTGTGACGGGTGAACAGCTGGGCTCAAACGTGAGTCTGCACTTCCCCCCAAAGGCCAGATGGATCAGCTGGGCACCAATTTGAGTCTGCACTTCCCCTCAGTACAGTAGCACTGCTGGAAGTTCAGCGCGCATCATGTCCCGAGCGCATCTGCCATGCTGTACCTTGAGGTCCACCAATCAAACACGTCTTCCTGTTTGTTGCTGCAGGGTGCTGCGCGTGACCTGCAGCGGCTGGGTGGCAGTGCAGCTGGCCGTTCTGCTTTGGAGGAGTGGGGCTTCAGTGCAAGTGACCTTGACGAGTTGAGTGAGAGGCTGCTGGAGACTGCTGGGAGGTACAGCGCCGACCTGGACTGAGGACTGAGGGGGGCTGGTTGTGTCGTGTCACAGAGGTTGCGTTGTTGCAGTTTGTGTTGCTTGCAGCTATCGCCTGCACAGAGCCAGAGCCAGCCTGTGTAACCCGCACCCGCCCTCCCCCCCTGGGGTGTAACCCACAGTCCCCCACCAAACCCCGCCGGATCTGGTTGCAGAGCAGTCCTTCAAGCAGCAGGGTTCCTTGTAATGGCGACAGGGTGTTCATCTTGCAGTGGCAGGTACAGTGGCACCGTGTGACAAATCTCGACACGTTGACTGGCACCGTGGACCAGCTGTTTTGTCATCCATACGCTAACTTTGAGTCATTCCAGCTTTGTTGTGCGATCAGCGCATGGTGCATGGCTGTTCCTGTCCGCGGCTGAGCCGGGAGCCTCTGATCTCTCTTTTGCATTTCCCCAGAAGCACCATACTCCTTCTTCAACCTGAACTCCTTGAGCTCATTTACACGTAACATGTATCAAAGCGATCCCACAAAGTGCCGTGTCCTCGCCCGCTACTGCTGAATGATGGTGCCGCCCTGAGGCCACTATTCTTCAGAACTAGCGGTAAGCGGGTGCTGAGCTGCGTGTAAATGCCCTAGAACTGCTTGTATGTACTGTAACGAGCCTTCATCATGCGGGCTGGCCTACACAGTATGCTGTGTGGCATATGCAGACCCTTGGCAGTGAACTTGAGATGCTGCCATGCCTGTAAATGGGAGCAGGGAGTCTGCAGATGCACCAAACGGGCATGTAAGGCCAACACGCTCATAAAATTATACATATTCCACCATTGCAGCCACTGTCACACTGTCCTGGACAGCTTGTCACCGACCTCCTGAATGTTGCTGATGCATCGAAGTATGTTTTGTGTGTTGCTGCTTTACAGGCTCAAAGGCCTATGGAAGCTGATAAGGGCACTGCTGTCAAGGCTGCATAGGGGGTGCTGCGTGCCTAACCTGCAGACCACACAGGTGTGTCACTGTCAGTCCCGGTCATGCGTGGGCACAGCAGTGCTCATGTTCAAACCCAACGTCCCACCACACGATCAAACCTAAAGATCTCGGCAACACCACAACCCTCAGCTTTGCATGCACCAGGCCCCTTCTGTAAGCAACAGCGCATCTATGAACTGCATGGCTTGGTACCTTTCCCTCCCACATGTGGCTGTACAGCCTTTCCCGCCTGTTTGCCTACATGCTTGCTACACTTGCTGCTGATTCCAGATCCCAGCTCACCGGGTGCAGCACGGATCAGCGAAGGCACCGAGGTCGATCACAGCACACCTTCACAACCACAGCTCTTGGGCTAGCCAGTCACACAGCAGCAGCGCACTCCCACAAATCTCACAGCAGCACACCTGCACACTGCACTGAGACACTCTCAGCACTGCCTATAGCCATCAGGGCAACAATTGCAGAGCCCAACCCCCAAGTAGCAGCAGGTGACAGTGCAGTGAGGGTAACAGCATGCAGGAAACAGCAGCAGCAGGTGCTGCCAACCCTCCACAGCCCCAGCAGCAGCTCAGTGGTATGAAGCGGCCAGCAGAAGACAGTGCTGCCGCTGCTGCTGCAGCAGCAGCCAACAAGGCAGCAGCTGGTGCCTGGCCAGACCCCAGCACAGGCCAGCCTGGCCCGATGACACCCGCCCTTGGGCCCACAGGAGTGCCGCTCAAGCCCTCTGACCCGCGCAAGCGCCTCGCTATGCAAGCACTTGAGCGCAGAGCATCTAGTAATGCCAGCTGTAACGGCACAGCAGCACCGCCAGCACAGCAGCAGCAGCATGAGCAACAGCAGCAGCAGCCACCGCCGCAGGCAGAGGTACCGGCACAGACAGGGCAGGGGTCTGGTCTGCAGGGGCAGGGTTCAGGCAATGCTGCTGCTGCCGTAGCCGCTGCCGCTGCCGCACCCAGCCAGCCAGCAGACAGCACAGCAGCAGCAGCTACACAGCAGGACGGTACCGCTGCTGCTGCTGCTGCTGCTGCCGCTGCTGTTGGCATACCCCCACCTAGACCCCCTCCCGGCAGCCCCCCACCCTCCTCCCGGGTGCGGCCAGGGCAGCAGCAGCAGCAGCAGAACGGGCCACCCCAGGGTCCTTGGGTGCCCCCTCACGACTTGCCCCCAGGGCTAGCAGGGGACCGGCCCCCTTGGGATGGTCCCGGGCCCGCGCAGTACTGGGATGGGGTGGGACCAGGCCCAGGCCCTCGTGCTAACCACTGGGATGCGCGAGGCCCCCCTCCTCCCCACCCGGGCTTCTGGGAGGGTCCTGGGCTAGGGTCGCCAAGGCGGGGGGATCAGTACCAGAAACACGGGTTTAGTGACAGGCGCCCCTTCCTTGAACCCAAGTGGTCCCAGGGGGACAGGCACAGGGAGGGTCCTGGGGAGGGGGGCCCGCACCTCCCCCACACGGAGGCAGGGGGGCAGGGGGTCACTTCCAAGGCAGGGGGGGCCCGAGGGGCGGTGGAGGGGGCGTTGACTTCTACGAGCACGGCAGCGGTAGCAGCAGCAGGGACGGCGGGGTTTTTGAGGGCGGCAGGGGCAGGGGCGGCGGGAGGTTCGACATGCACGGGCCCCTGGGGGCCACAGGGGTGGCTTCAGGGACCAAGTAGGACGGGACCCAGGAGGCCAGGGTCCCTTCCCTGATGACGGGCTGATGAGTATGTTCAGGTTTGAGAGAGGCCGGGGGGGCAGGGGCAGGGGCCGCGGCAGGGGGCCTTTGGATGAGGGAAGCGCAAGGCTTGAAGAGCCTGACTATCTACCAGGGGGGCCTCCAGGGGGACCCCTGCCAGGGGGACCCCCCGAGGTTCAGGACAGGGGTTGGGGGGCCCTGGGAGCAGCAGGGGTCCTAGGGGGTGGGGTGATGAAGAGGAGGGAGAGGAGCGCAGGGGGCCCACAGGAGTTGTGCGCAGGAGTGGGGACAGACGCAGGCCTCCCGGACGGGGTTTAGACAGCCGGGGTAGGGTTCAGGGGCCCGTGCCGGGGCCAGGGTTTGGGTTTGAGCGCAGGTCGCTGAGCCCTCAGGGTTTAGGGGACAGAGCAGGGAGGGATTCGGAGCAGCCGCGCAGTGCTGCTGGTGCTGCTGGTGGTGAGCAGAGAAGTGGACAGGAGCAGCAGAGAGTCAGCAGTAGAGAGCGCAGCACGCACAGCAGGAGCAGGGAGGGGCGCAGCCCCGATCGACACAGCAGCGGCAGCCGCAGCAGAGGCTCCGAACGAGACCACAGACGGGGCACCAGCCCCCGCCGCCACCGCAGCCCTGGAAGCCCACCCCGCCACGGCAATGCGGACCATAACGCGAGCGCCACCCTCATTTCACAGCAGCGGCGGCAGCAGCAGCACCCCGGTGGCAGCAGTCCGGTGCGGCGGCACAGCAATGATACCGGTGGCAGCAATGACCGCTGCAACGGCAGCAATGCCGGCAGCAATGCCGGCAGCAATCCAGGCGGCATGATCGTAGTCCCTGGGGCAAAAGAGGCCTACGCTGCTGCCATTGCTGCCAAGCGCGGCGGCGGCGGCTCGTCCGCTGCTGCTGGCGTGGACGCTGGACTCAGCAGAGACAGGGGGCAGCAGGGCAGGGGGGGTGCGGTCCACACACATGATGCACCTGCATCTGCAGCAGCAGGGGCGGGAGGGGCAGGTGTGTCAGGCAGCAGCAGGGAATCTACTACTCCTTTGTGTGCAGTGATCTGGGCACAGCAGGAATCTATCAGGCTGCAGCTGAGAGACCTGCAAGCTTGTGTACCAGGGCTGCACCCCCGCCAGGATGCAGCGAGCAGCCTGCAGCTGCTGTTTGTTGAAGAGCAGCAGGGGCAGAACGTGGTGGTGGCAGGGCCGGTGACGGTGGTGGCGACGGTGTCAGGCGACGGACGCGTCGGGTGAGCAATGCTGAGGTGTACTGTTTTCTGCTGCTCTGCTGCTAGATAGTAGGTTGTGCGAATGTTTGCCGATGAAGTAAAAGCAGGCTTTGCTGCATCCAGCCGTGCTAGAAGGAGCAGCAACTCAGTACTACCTGCAGGGTCATGCATAGTATGTGGTCTCCCCCCTTCACTGGTTTACAGGGGTGATTGCAGAGCCCACAACACACAGCTCCGCACCATGTAGGTCTGCAACAACGACTCTACTGCCCTCTGCTGTGGTGCGCTGTGTTGTGCCCTGTGTCATGTGCTGTGCAGGTTTGTTGGCGACGAGTTGAAGCCTGTGCTGCAGCACCTGCACGGCTCTGTCATTGTCAACATGTACCCCTCTGAGCCCAACCCAGACAGGCCCAGGCATGTTGACACAGCGGGCTGGCCTGATGCACTCATTGTCACTGTCAAGACATCGGGCAAGTCAGCAGGCAGTGCAGAGCCGGCCAGGAGGGACCCTCGGGCTGCCCTGCAGCAGCAACAGCTGCAGCAACAGCTGCAGGAGCAGCAGCAGCAGCAGGCTTGGGTGCAGCAGCAGCAACAGCAGCTGCAAGAGCAGCAGCAGCAGCAGCAGCAGCAGGTGGGTAGCTTTACATCAAATCTTCAGCAGGTGCACACTGCACTCATGGACCATTTGCAGGCAGCATGGCAGCAACCCGAACACCAGGAGGCAGGGGCCGGCCACAGCCAGTATCAGCAGCAGCAGCACATGCAGCAGGTGCAGGAGCAGCAGCCGTGGGCGAACACAGCAGCAGCAGCAGCAGCAGCAGCAGCAGCAGCAGCAAGAGCACCCCACAGTACAGACAGTGGCTATGTCTACCAGCCGGTGCAGCAGCAGCAGCAGATGCTGCCACATCAGACCGCCATGCATGCCTTGCCCGCTGACAACCAGCCATACATCATGGTCACTGCCAACAGCTCTGTGCAAGGCATGAACGCAGCTGGCACGCAAGGCATGAACACAGCTGGCATGCAAGGCATGAACGCTGCTGGCATGCAGGGCTTGCAGATGGTGTCCCCGCATGCAGGCTCTGCCGGTATGGTCCCAGGAGCTCTCGCTGCAGCTTCTGGTAGCACCCCAGCACATCCTGCAGCAGCAGCTGCTTACTATGTCAGCACAGCCATGCAGCAGGACACTACAAGCATGCATGATCCTACTGCGCACATGCTTGCTCCTGCACCTACTGTCACATCTGCAGCTACTGCAGGATATGACGCGCAGGCAGCAGCAGCAGCTGCCGCCGCGGCCGCAGCACCGCAGTATGCAGCAGCAGGCGGCAATGGTCAGCACGGAAATGGCGGGACTCTCCCGCCAACAGCATCGGTGCTGCTGCTGCGGGGGCGGGCGGTGCTGCTGCCGCCGCTGCTGTCAGTTCAGACGAGGCAGCAGGAGTGGGTCCTGCAGCAACAGCGGCAGCACTGCCTGCGCTGCCTGTTGCTGCCGGTACTGCTGTTGTTACTGACGAGATTGTTGATGCAGTTGTGGAGGTGGTCACACTTTTGAACAAGGACTATGACTCAACCCTTGACATCGGGGCCTGTGCTGAGGTCATGTATGAGATGCAGGAGGATCCAGCAGCTGCTAAGAAGTTTATGCGGGTGGTGTACACAGCCCTGTGCAGCGCAGTGCGCCTGAACAACCCCACTGGGGCGGTCAGCGTGGTGAAGCGGTATCTGCAGAAGGGCAGCTCGTGAGGGCTGGACAGCCAGGAGCAGCAGCAGCACATGGGTTTGAGGTTGGACTTTGCTGTGCCAGAGTGTCTGGTTGGGCTGGATACGGTGTTGGTCTGTTGTGTGACTTGGGTTGAGCACACGCTGTGATTGCTGGACAGCCAGCAGTAGCAGCACAGGAGCTTCTGGGTGGGGCCTGGTTCACTGAGTGGTTACTGAGGTTGGACTTGCTTTGCAAGAGTGGGTGCGTGGGCTGCATGCGGTTTTGTTCTGTTGTGTTGTGGATTCAGCAACATGCTGTAATCAACCTCTGGTTGGCGTGATATGGTTGCATGCGGCTTCGTCAGGCACCACAATGGTGTGTGTACAGTATCTTTCAGTAGCATGCCGTGATCTGGACTTGGTTGGTGGCTACTAGCATGCTGTGGTTGCAGGTTGAATTGCATAACCAACGTTGATCCTGCTGTGTTACCGTGGCAACTTGGTGCAGTAAGGGACAGCTCTATGTGCAGGACTGCATGACTGATAGGTTCAGTTGGGCAGCACAGCAGGTTGTGTTTTTTGTCAAGTTCCGGGAAAGTCTGGGAAGTGGCAGGCCTTTCACTGCCTATGTATGTTTCATGTATGTCAGCAGAGTTCTATGTCAGCAGAGTACCAGATTGTGTGCAGGGCAGGTTCTTGTGACTGATTGTTCAACATTCAAATGTGGAGAAGCAGATATTCTGTGTGCTGGTCTTGCACAGTGTCCTGTCTGATGGACCAAGCTGCCGCAAACAGTCCTGCTGCACCTGGTATGCAAAGACGGTTTAGCTGCAATGGGGGGTGCCAATGTTTTTGTAACAGCTGCGTGCTGCAAGTGGCCTGCATATCATACACGATGTGTGGTTGCTGCAAGTGAGGTACATTGGATCCATGCCATTTGCATATGTCACAAAGTTGAAACAGACATGCAGACATTGACCATGCCCACGTGTTACACAGCAGCATCAACAGCACGCCAACAAGCAGAACTAGGTCAAAGAGAACACACAATCGGTTGGACATGCCAGCAAAGCCAAGGACACATGCTCAGCACCGCCGACACTGTGTTGTGAATCACAGTTAAAGTTACACTAATTGGCTCAGCAAAAGCTGAGCAACCCACAAGGGAGCCAGAGGCTCATGGGGGCATCCCAACCCATGCATGTAACTGGATAACCATCAACTCCAGCCTATCACACAGCACCAGACAATGACCAGAAACATGCTGCACAACATAACAGCGGTCACAACTACCAACATTGTCACTGCTCTCAACCCAGTGGCATGGTACTCAGCTTTGGGGGCAAGCTTCCGCTGCCTGAAGGCATAAGCAGCCACAGCACCCTGGGCTCCAACTTAAAATGACCTCCCAGCAAATCTGCTGCTCTTCAGCTGATTGAAGGTAAGCATTTATGGCCGGCATAACCGCACAGCACCTTGTAGCACAGGACCTTGAAGCTCCTGCAACACAAGACATCTGCAGGCAGCTGGGGGGGGACCAGCTGTGCACAGTAAGAGGGACAGGCGGCAGTCAGCATTGTGTGCACACATTGGACCTGTCTGGACATGTACATGTTACATGTATCCGGGATATTATCCACAGTAGTAGATGGCTGGCCCAGTGTGTGTGCTTCCCGGGGAAGCACACACACCTCACACCTTCAGGGCATGAATGCACCTAGCGGTGATAGCTTGGCACAGTTCACATGTTCAGCAGTACCTTCTTGAACATGTATCGGCAACACAGGCACGCTTTGACATTCCCCATGCAGGAAGCCCAGCTGGCTTCAAGTATGTTGCGGCAGTGGGCAGCTGGGCTATATAGCTGAGCGATCACTGCCAATCAAAGCACGCAGAGTGCAGCAGCCGTCCTGCTTTGATGTCCAGCCGGGACTCCCGGCTGGGAGGGTCCCTGTGGGCTTTTTGAAAGTATGACCTGTGGCCCTCACCAGCACCTTTGAAGTCTGCAGAAACCCTGCGGCACACATAAACATGGGAGGGGGGGTATGTGTACATGCGCACTGCGAGTGAGATTGCATCATTGCCTTCAGTATCAAAAATCAAACACCATACGCAATGCCACGGTGTGCATGAAGGGCGCATGAAGGGCGCAGGATGTTGGTCAGCTTCGCACGGGGTGCAGGGCTTTGCTCCCAAACACCCTGTCGACAACCCGCACCCTGTGAGAGGGCCTGGGCCAAACTTGCGCACCCGCTTGTGCACTTCTCATGGCTGCAATCAATCCTATATTGGCCACAAATTCGAGGCAGCTTGATCCACCCAATAAAGGGAATGAGGATCCTCCATAAGACATGCCTTGAAACGAAGGGGAGTATAGGGGGGATGGCTGATAGCAATTTTTGTAGGAAATGGGGTGGGAAGGCAGGAGGGGGCACATAACCACACAACGACCGCTTTGAAGACCAGCTGCTACTAATGCAGGGGGACTTGAGAGCGAACGATGGGCAAGTATAGTCTCCTCTAGGCTACCCCGTAGCATACTGCTTTCACAACATGTGATACACCGGACCTGATCAGGGGACTTGCCAAGCCTTAGCCTGCCTGCTCCCAGGCCACCTGCTTGAACTGCACGGCAAGATATACACATCCCTGCAGCCCTCACTGGCAGCTGCGCGTCACAGTGAGAATGCCACGGACCACACATACGACAGCCCTCACCACAACCGGTATAGTGGCTGCACCATGCAACACGCTGTTCAGGTAATGGAAGTGCACACCCAAGGCAAACGTCCAAGCCCCTGTGAGGCAAAGCCCTCAAGCATGTACTGACAGCCTTGCCTACTGTGGCCTCAACGTTCCCCAAGGCATGCAACACCGCAGCCTACATGATGGTCTGACCATGATGGTCTACCAACAAAGCACAGGAGGGGGGAACAATGAATGGTCAACCTCCTTTAGTACGCACATGCAAAAGCAGGCCGCAACACCAATTGAAGCCCACCACACAGTCCTTCAAAATCAAGCTTATAGAAAGCTCCCAGCTTCTGCAGCTGTGGTGTCGCATGTGTACTTCATGCATGCTACTGCCCCTCATGCATGCTACTGCGCTGACCGCCGCCTGCATACAACATGAGGCCTTCCCACCCAACGGAAGCGCAGACAAGACCTCATGTTGCGCACGGCTGATCGTCAGCCTCAAGTTGAGCACTGTAACAACACCAGCAGGGGTTCAATCGTGTCACGACACGCGTTAGCGTGCACACTCAGCACCACATGACGTGATACACGTGCTAACCAGCCGATCCGGGAAGGCAATGAGGTAAAGTCGCAGTACGCATGACGTAATTCAGTGCTTTGTAGATGTATTGTTATTGGCAACTCCTTGGGAAGGGTGCTGGCAACAAACCAACTGCACAGCTCCAAAAAGAGTGCTACCATAGATTGAACTCTCCAGCAGTGCAATTCACCCCACTGGTGAATTATGCACCCTTCCCCCTCTCTTGTTACCCCTGCTCCCCCTCTTGATCCCCTCCCCTGCACTCCCGAAACCCTGCGCAGCTGCACGATCATGACCTGGTTTCCAAGCATGCATACTGCAGGTACCCGCACAGGTACGCCAACCACACACGTCAGCAGTACGCCTAGGGTGCGACCCAGAAGGTGATGCTACCCCACAGGTTGTCTCCTGTGAGCACGTACATGGGGCACATCCAAGGAGATGTGTCACTGCATGCAGCTGTGTTGTCCCTGCGCACACCCGTGCACCTCTGCTGTAAGCGCCATGGGCTCCGTCACGCTAGCTGCGCTTGCGTGACATCACCCATGGCACACAGGGCAGAAGTGCACTGCGGGGGCTGTAAGGGCTGTGCATGCAATGCGGTGGCTCTACCTCTTGCATTATAGACCTGAGCATGCCATCTTAGTAGCCCAAATGTTAGCTTGATACAGTGCCACATGGAGCAGCAGCGCACCGTGGTCCACAGTGCGCTGAGCGCAGCCACGGCAATGTACATCGACAGAACGGTGCGAAAACCATGGCAGGCGTGCCATCAGCACCTGCGGTGACCCTGCTCCACATTGGTGAAGCATGCCAACCTGAGTACACTGAGTGATACATGGCATAAATGGCATGCTTGACACGATAGCACACGGAGCAAAGCTGCAAGATGGAAGGACACGCACGTCTAGGTAGAGCAATGCATGTAGCTGTGTGTGCAACGCAGCAACTCTCCCTCGGCAGCTACTGACTGTGCCAAGAGAGCCAGGTGATGCAGGGCTCACACATGCACAGTCTGTGGCAGACGAGGGAGACGTACACCGCTGCATGAGTGGCTACTGCTGCCAAACCCTGCCTTGGCCGCCACAACCATGTTGCACGCAAGGCATGACAACCTGAGTACCTCGCGAATCATGCCTGACACAACGGCACACGGAGCAAAGGTGCACTGTGGAAGCACACCATCGGGTAGATATTTCTTCTTTAAAGCGATGTATGTAGCTGTGTAGTTTTGTGTGCAGCGCAGCACCTCTCCCTCATGTGCTACTGACTGTGCCAAGACAGCAAGTTTGTGCAAAGCTGACATGGCTCAGTCTATGGCAGGCGAAGGAGATGTGCACCGCTGCACATGTAATACTGCTGCCCAACCCTGCCTTGGGCGCCACAGCCGCATCGCGACCAAGGCATGGTAACCTGAGTGGGCGCATGAGGTGTGCTTGATACAATGGCACATGGACAAAGGTGCAATTTGGGAGCGCACCCACAGCTGGATGGCTACGGCTGCCAAACCCTGCCTTGGCCGCTACAGCCATGCTGCGCGCAAGGCAGTATAACCTGAGCAGCCTCATGGTTGAATGCTGGACACACATTGGCACATGGAGCAAAGGTGCAATGTGGCACCACAGCTAGGTGGAGCAATGCATGTAGCTGTGCACTTCTGCGTGCAACGCAGCACCCTTCAAAAACACACCACGTCTCCCTCACCAGCTACTGACTCAGCCACCACAAGCCAGTTGACTGCTAGCTGTGGTGGCGGAGTCCGTGGCAGATGGGCGAGATGATCAGCTGTTGGAAAGTGTGGCTGCAGAAGCGGCTTCCAACAGATGCGATGGCCCTGCATAAATGAGAGTCAGCCTAGTCAGCTGAGCTGCAGTACTGCTGGGGGGAGGCTCCCCCAGGCTCTGCATATCATGCTAAAATCAACCTTGTTGACTCAGTGCCACACTGGCATGCGCATGCTGCTGGCAACACAAAACGTGCGGTACCTTGAAGTGAACCTAAGCCCCAGCCCAATACCTCAGCCCAATCATAAGGTGATGGCGATGCAGCCCCAAGGCGAAGACACAAGTGACGGAAGTGCGCACCATGACACCACCACATCACCTCGCAAAGGATGTGCCTATACAGGAGACCTTGCTCACAAGTGAATTCTGCATCTTGTGCCGTTCAGGCTCTGGAAGTATCCACAGCCTGGGACGCACAAGGTGCAGAACTTGAAGTGAACAAGCAACCCCACACTTGTGTACCCTGTGCAGGGTGGTGGCAATGCACAGCCAAAGCAAGGCGAGGAAATAGTACCAGGCCCACCCACCGAAAGCCCTTTATCCCGGCCCACCCACCGAAAGCCCTTTAATGGGACGGCTGTTCTCAGTCGCGTGTGCATGGCCTAAATGCTGTAGTACACGTAGGGGGTGTATGGGTTCGACTCCCATGCGAGTTTGGTCCGGGCACTGGGCACCTCCTGGATATAAGGCGTGTGGCGTCCCTCATCGGTGAGGCTTAGCCTCCGGCCCCCGGCAGTCAGGCAACTGACCGAGTCGTGTGTGGCCAGCCGGTGGGGGGTGCGCCCCCCTTGGACTCTCCCAAAAAAAATAAAAAATAGTACCAGACCAGCCGCACCCTGTGAAGGACAGCAGCTCACCTTGCAAGGCACCGATCTAAACAGCAGAGACCTTGGAGAATCGAATGTGCAAGTCCATCCTGCTGTTGTTTGCTGGACCTTGGTTCGGGCCGGATGGTGGAGAAGGATCTTGAAGGGGAGGCTGCACAGCATCACATGCAACATGCTGTGAGCAAAGCATTCATCTATCTCTCGACATGCATGGGGAGGTTTTACCATGGGGTGTGGATGGGGAGGGGTGGGGTGGAAAGCTGAAGGGATAGATAGCAGGTGCTGAAACAGCAGCAGCACAGCAGCACCTACCAATCAGCTGCAGCAGTGCCTGTGTGGAAGCACATGATGGCCTGCGCCCTGTCAGCGGTGCCGACCCATGCTGGATCAGACGAGGAAACACTTTTTCTGCCTAACAGGTGCGAGAACACTTACGCAGTAGATGATTGCGACTCGAGAGAGCAATCCAGATCAGTGACGGAAACGGACCGAACAGCAAGACAGACTCCCTAGATAAGAAGATATTTTTGAATCTTCTGCCCGCTACTTATTGTGCCCAGAGGCTAAGCCGCGAACCCTTTGATGACTCATCGCCGTCCAAGGGTGGCCAGGCAGCAAAACCACCACTTCGGTGTCAGATGCACCCCCATTCGCCCATTAACCGTCCTTGCCTACTCAACTGGCTTGCTGCATTGCAAGACGCTGGTGTTGCTTTCTCCTTCACATCTGTCTGGAACATTGTAATAAGATCTGTCTGGAACATGCATGCGTTTGGGCGTGGACCCCTTTCACAACGCCGACACCAGACTGCTCCTTGCCAGGCTGCTGCTGGCCAGTATTTGCAACACACCCATCAAACACTCCCTTGTTCCCCTAACATGCCTTCTTGAACTGATGACTCTGAAGTAATGTTACATGGCTGCCTATATCCTGCGTGTAGATGCAGGACACAAGATGCACTAGACGTCAATCAATCAGACACACCAATCGCCTTTGACAATTGGAAGGCTAGTATGCTGATGCCAGCCCCTGAACCCACCAGTCACTGATGGCATTCAGACTTGCTGCCAGCACAACAGCTCAACACCAACAGCACCAACATGCAAGACAGTCCTACTCCCAACCCAACCCACATAGGGTGCCGATCTAGGTGCCCTGTGTCTCCCAGAGGCCTGCAAGCCCCACCCTTTCCTGATAGATACACGTAGGCATGGCTCCAGGCCTGCTGTGTCAGCAGCATGTGCGACCAGCTTACAAGCCATGCCCAGTGCTGCAGGAAAACTGAGCTCCTCAGAACGTTGTCCAACACACCCTTGGAAGCCGCACACAGGGCAGTGTATGACAGGGTGTGCTGAGCAGTGCTGTCCAGACAAAGAAGACAGAACAGCTTCCCAGATGCTTCCCTGACGTCAGGTCAGGACAGCACAGACACACAACACAACCACCCCCTGGCTCCTCACACAACTCAACAACCGATGAACAAAAACACACTTTACACGGCAGTTGGCCTAGCGTTAGCGTTGATGAAGCCGATGCGGCTCTACCACACCATGGTCACTGCTCCTGGTGCTACTTAAAGCACGCAAGCACAAAAGTCACACACAGCAGCTGCAGGGTGGGCAAGTGTCTTGCCCACCGCAGCATAAACAGCTGTGCATGACGCGCACACACACCACAGCAGTAGCTGGCACAAGCACCACACCCAGCAACAGCAGCTGCTGCAGACAGGACATGGGGGACAATGTACGCCTGAACTTGACTGCACACTGCATACCAACGAACACAACCTGGCTGCTTCTGTCCAAAAGTGCAAGAGCACTTCAGCATCAGATGAGCGGCACACAAGCCCGCCAGTGAATCCCGACTCCTACAAGCACTGCACTGCTGCGCTCAGCTGAGGCCAAGAGGTGCCAGTTGCCAACTGCCAGCAGCTACAGCAGCAGAGCCCTGCTGCTAGAGCAGGCCCCTGATGCTGCTTAGAATGCCAGGGTGGCCTTCTTCTTCTGGTTCTGCAGCTGTGCTTGCTTCACCTTGCCTGCAGCACCAGCAGCAGCAACATAACACACAGGGCAAACAGCATTGTGAGGCAAAGTGTGACGCATGCAACACACACGCAACCACCTCACTCAATGCAGATAGGCAAAACAACGTCATGCAACACTTCCAGGCTGAACTGTCCTTGCTCCATCCTGCCCACACTCCACTGCAGCAGTACCGCCCCAGCCCCACTCACGTTGCCTCAACCGGCTGGCCACGTAGAAGGACATCTCCAGTGACTGCTCTGCGTTGAGGCGTGGGTCGCAGTGTGTGTGGTAGCGGGACTCAAGGTCATCTTCACCGACCTGGCTGCCGCCACCAACACACTCAGTCACGTTGTCACCTGCAATGCAACGACAGCATACGCTTAACTCTTCGCTGAAGGTGTTTCCATTACGCTCACTCACACTTTCATTTGTAAACTAACCAAGGCCTCAAGCACCTGTCCATCTCCAAGTGCATGCCGCTCATATCCATCAGCACCCAACCGCCTGGCAACCCCACCCTGCCCCCTCGCTCAAATCACCTTCCATGTGCCCCCCCCCCATCTCCAGGTGCACACCGCTGCCGGCCACCCTCTCACTGCAGGCCCCTGCCCCCCCCCCTGCACAAGATTTGCAAGCCATTGCCTTGCCCCCCCCTCCATGCACGGTCATCTCTCCCCCTCATTCGCAGCCCCCCTCCCTCCCCCCCCCCCCCCCACACATGTCACCTAAGGCCCGTCACCACGCCCCCTGCTCCTCCCTGCTCCCTTTCCCTCGCTTATCCACCCACCTGTCATCTCCAGGTGCACGCCGCCAGGTACGCTGCCCATCTGGTCGTGCACATCGAAGAAGGCCTCAACCTCAGCCCTGATGTTCTCATAGCGGCGGGTCTTGAAGCCATTCACACTCTCAGTGTTGCCGTGCACTGGGTCGCACACCCAGGTCACAACCTGCGCACAGGACATGATACAACAGTCAAGCCCAATGTCAGTTGAGGGGTCTGTGGTTGCTCGTTGCAAGACACTGTTCACAATCTCAATATTACCATGCACTGGATTACACACCGAGGTCACAACCTGCACAGGACAGGGTTTGACAGGCAAGCCGAATGTCAGCCAAGGGTTTTGTTGTCATATGTCAGCAGGTACGTGGGCTAAGACGACATATTGGTGCTGTCAACAGGGTCACTACGACAAACTGCACAAGCCACCGAGACCCCCCCCCCACTGCCACACAACAGCCACAGCTACAGGACCCCACGCCCTTGCTGGCACAACCATCTGTCCACCCACGGCCTTGTCAGTACAGCCTCACATGAGTGCAGTCATTCGTTGGTGGACTGCCTTGCTTAAGTCGGGCGATCTACCGATGAATGTGGACTGCCTGACTTAAGCTGGGCAGTACACCAACAAATGAATGCACTCTCATGAGGCTGTGACAACACTATGGGTCTGGGAGTGACAGCCATAGCAGTCCTCTGGTAGGCTAAATCCACTACTGCAGCTACAAGCCACCTTCTCTTTCCGGCACTACACCTGAATTGCCTGCCCAACAAACGATACCCGTCCACCTGCTGCCTAACTGTTTGACTATCCAACTGCGGTACACCCAAACGCCCACACAACTCAAACACACCCCATGCTATGAATGTAGGAGCAACCCCCATGCTGCAGCTGCAGGAGAAAGAGAGGGGGGGGGGCAACTTGAAGAGAGCCCCCCAATTTGCAGTAAAGCTACAGGCCCCACCACCTCGCTTGCACAGTCGCCTCGCCGGCCCCTTCGACTTGTCAACACAGCTTGACTGGGACCAGGCCACCACCGAAGGTGATGAGGTGTACCCAGTAAAGCTGCAAAAACAACACTAGGGCTGGCTGTAAGTGTGAAGTTTTCTACAGCAGCTGACATTTGGGAGCTGCTGCAGCCTCACCCACTCCTTATGGCACCACACCTGCCCTGCCTGGTCCACAGCCTTGATGTCTGGCAGTGTGGGTGCGTGTGAGAGGGGGGGCATCTGATTTACCACCGCAACCATGCAGAGAGGAGGGGAGACAGAGCAGGGGGGGGGGAGCTGGGGGAAGCAGGAAGTTTGGGAGTGGGAAAGCAGGAAGTTTGGAAGTGGGAGAAGGTGGAGGGAGAAGGCCGCTCAATGGCCTCACTTTTCCCCTGCCCCCTCGGATGGCAGCAATATGTCCACACCAATGCAGCTCCCCTCGCACTAACAGGCACACATCGGGCGGTGGCACAAAGCACCGACCCCCCCCCCCCCGCGCGCCCACAACTGCTAGAACTGCCAAAGCTACAAGACCCCATGATTGTGCTGGCACAATCATCTCTTCCACCCCACGGCCTTGTCAGCACAGCCTCACGTCGGGCAGTCACCAAGGCAGACTGCGCCAACGAGAGGCGGTGCCAACAATGTAGGGCTGGTAGTGACGGCCATGGCGGTCCCCCCACAGCAGCCAATATCCACCACTACTGAAGCTACACCACAGCTACACCACAGCATGCAACACCACAGCCACAGCTACAGGACCCCACGTTGTTGCTAGCACAGCCATCTCTTCCCACCCACGGCTGTCATCACAGCCTCATGTCAGGCAGTCTACCAATGATGAGACTGCTGACTAGGAGGCGGTGCGCACGTGCAAACAACCTTGGCTGTCCAACTGCTTGGTAACCTTTCGCGCCTGCAAACTGAGATCTGGACGCGTATCATTCGGAGAATGGAAGCACACATGGGCCTGTGCCCGGATAAGATGAATGGACTACATCTCGACTGCTCTGGGCCGCTCAGCCCTTGGCTGGCTGCACTCCACACCCCCTCCTGGCACCTGTCCTGACTGATTATTGAACCCCCCCCACACACATTCGCCTTGCGCCGTAGGCGTGTCAACGCAGCATTACTGGCACCAACACACCAAAGAACATGGTCACAGGCTCCGATAAAGCTGAGACAACAACCCAGGGCTGGCTGTGGCCGCCCGCCACAGCAATAGCTCACTTCTGAAGCTGCACCCCACCCTCCCCTCCTGGCGCTGCACCTATCCTGATTGATGTCCACCAACGAGCCCATCTTATGCAGCACCCTCCAGTGTGCAGCTTTAGATATGGCAAAGAGAGGAAGACAGAAAGGGGGGTGGGGTGAAGGGGAAAATAGCCCCAATAATGCATGTACAGCAACAGGGGTTTGCAACCTCGCTCTCACAGCTGCCTTGCCTACCCTGCAGGCTTGTCAACAACACAACCTCACTCCGGCAAGTCGACCATCCTAGATGGTACCAATGCCGCAGTGAGGCCGTGACAACACCCCCCGATTGGCTGTGACGATCAGATTCTTCCACAGCAGCTGACGCCTGCAGCTGCTGCAGCCTCACTCACTCTCCCTGGCACCACACCTGCCCTGCCTGATGCACAGGCTTGATGTACAGTGCAGGTACAGTGCGGGTGCGAGCATGAGGGCACACAATCCAGCCCACTACCACATGCAGTTGTAAGCGAGGTCAAACAGGGAGAGGGAGGGGCAGGCGAGGCAGAGAAAGGCGAAAGATACACGCATCAAGCATTCGGCAATAGCCAAGGCTTACTCCCACAGTCGCCCCTGCATCCCTGCAGGCTTGTGATCACAGCCTCATTGTGAGCTCACTCGACCATCACAAGATGATCAAAGAGCTGACAACACGGTTGTTAAGACAAACCCAGGGTTGGCTGTGACAACCACACCCCCCAGCCCTAGTAGCTGACATGCAGCCCCACTGAAACTGCCCCCCCCCCCCGGCCGATGTGTCTGCCCTGACTAATGTGTCTGCCCTGACTGCTCGCACCCCCAGGCTCAAAGAACCAAGCACCCCACGAGGCACAGCGCTAGCTGAAAATGGGCAGGAGCAGGCGAGGGAGGGGGGGGGGGGGTAGACAGGAGGGGAGGACGTAAGGAAAAGAGATCCCCCCTTCGTTCTCACAATCGCCTCACCCTTGTGCTTGTCATCACGACATCAGTGAGACCAGTCTACCATCAAGTAGTGTAGGCCTGGTCCAATTGAAGTGGTGGAGACAAGCCAAGAATGGCTGTGATGTCCAACACTTCCCCTCCCC